>JABMIG010000020.1:0-247500 GCA_013187285.1 Cyclotella cryptica
TCTTCTTCTTCTTCTTCTTCTTCTTCTTCTTCTTCTTCTTCATCTTCATCTGTTTCTGCTTCTTCTGCTGCTGCTGCTTCTCCTCCTCCAGTGATACACTTCTTTAACTATTCACTTCTAAATGTAAGAGATACATTTTATTAAACCTAGAGACACAGTTATCAAATAAAATATATTCTGTTTGCCTTACATTGGTAGTCATAATGTTTCGATGTGTGCTTACCTTTAAAATTTGTGATTTATTTCCACATGAGGAAGCTTTTGGTGCACAGAGCTCACAAAGTGCACAAAGCGCACAAGGCGCTTGTGCCCACTAACCAAACTTAGACATTCATAAATGACACACCAACGTTACATCTTCTTTTCTCAATTTCAATACCTACCTGTCCTACAGTACAGGTACCCTACAGTGCAGCCCTACCGTAAAAACCGGATTATAAGACCTTGAAAATGTCAAAAGATACATATTCCGCTCCGGACGAAGTTAGTTTAGCCTCCATGTAAAACTCTCAAATATATCTTTGCTATTTACTGTGTAGGGTGACACTTAATTTTTTTCGGTTGTTCACACCTAAACTGTCCCATGTACTGTCGCGCAAAAGTATGTTACAAGTCAGAATGGACTTTGAACCACGTGATGTCAGATATCTTTGACCACTCGTGTGACATCAATATCCAATCCCTGGCACCCAGCCAAGATTGCACAACCCTTAGGGACTATCTCAAGGGCTTAAGTCCAGCTCTACAGGTCCTCAGCTTTTACGGAAGGCAGCTGCAATTGCACTGCCATAACAAGCCAAAAATGACGAAATGGTTCAACGTCCATCCCGTAGAAATTGGTATGTTTTCTACAGAGTAAGGTATGTCAGATATGGGAAGCTCTAGAAGCAATATAAAAATTCTCGCACACAAGCAATTCTCACGCAACTATGTAGCAAAGTACGGTCAGACTATCTGACAATTCGTGTCCACGAATTTTGAGGGTCGACCCGTACATTCGTATGTGGGAATAGTAAATCCCGTCGTTCGTGGTTCAAAGTCCATCACGTGGTTCAAAGTCAATTCTAACCCGTAACATGTCGGTTTGATGTGTTATAATGTGTGCAGTGCAAATGGCATATCTCGAAAACTGGAAGGAGTTATGTGGAGCTACACACATAGGCAGATTGTTGAAGAGGAGTACAATCGATTCGTGTTAGTGCTCAGTTCACACGGGGCATTTAACTAAGCCAAAAACACGAATTTCGAGACAAATTGGTTGGGAGGATCTTATAATGCGATGGGACTAATAATCCGGTTTTTACGGTATCTATTTACCAATTTTTATTTTTAAACTTGATACTCCCTCTTTTTCAACAAACGAGACTCCTGCTATCAAAAGCATTGTACTTCATGTTGTCAGTCCACATTGTACAGCCAGGAATGATGTTCCTTATGTCTTGATTGCTGCAAAAAATCTTGCTGCAGATGCTGTAATATTATAATGTAGAACTCTAACTTTCCAAATTGTTTAGAAACCTTGAGAGGCCCCTCCTATGCTGTTTTTTCCCTGCCGAATCTCTATCTGTTATCCTGATAAAGTCCTCAATTTCATCAGCACCAGTGCCACCAAAATGAGGAAGGGACATCCTCAGATTTGTTGCACCACGAAGTCTGTATTGGAGACAAAAAATGAGCGCAAGGTCAAGACCATAGATGCAAGACTTTCCACTGAATATTCAAATGAATTATATCATACCTTGCTATAGTGCGACACCATATTTTTGTTTCCGTCCCTACAGTTGCCAATAAGGAGCAACTTTCACCTTGGAGTTGCCTGCTATTTTTGCTACTTTCCTTCTCTTTCAGGTCGACTAAAAGCCGCAAGTATAAAGTACCACAACCATTTGTGAAATGAATTTTCAATCTATCTTCGTCAACGCGACTCCAGCGCTTGGACATATCAATAAAATCATACTTCACTGTGTTGGCAAATCCCTGCCAAAACTCCCGTACATCTTGGTGATTGCTTTCGATATCTTCAATCTCGCCATCGCCAGAGATTGCAAGACTGTGCTCAATATCAATGAAATCGATGTCATCAATAAGAAACTGTGATAGAACTCTTCTTCCTATTGCAACATCAACCAAACTCAGCCCTCTCCCACCGTCGCTAAAAGAGATAGCACTATTTGTAGTTCGCAAAGGAAGACTGTCGTCATCTGGAACCTCAAATATGACTAACTCGTGGTTCCTATTAATAAACGACAGGATCATGTTTAAAAATGAAACATCGTTCTATTAAATCAACCAAAACAAACTTACGTTAGAACGACATCAACAAGCATCCACTTGTCAAGCAGCGGGAGCAATTTGCCTTCACAACGGCGCATTCTTCGGATGAGCTTCGATGAAGGAAAAGCAAAGATATTTTGATCAAAAACAATACCAAAACTGTTCTTGAGTGCTGGCGGCGTCGTCCCGCAATTCGAAGTTATTTCGCATACTTCTGCGTTTTCTGATGAGTCTTGAGGCACAGAATCTTGCGGGGAAGTATCCTCCAGGTATGGCACACCTCCATGAAATGCTTCTCGAGATCTCTGAAGTGGGAAATCTTGTATTCCTAACATGCAATACAATATTTCAACACTGAAGAGACCGTACTTTTTTGCTATGTCACTGTGCGAACCAATCGTGCTTAACCAGATGTCACGGACTTGGTCGGGGTCGGACGCATGGTGGTGATCATGAACAATGTGTGACTTGCGAGTACTTTCGGTAAGAACTTTCATTCCACAAAGTCGCGCAAATGTTCCGCCAACTACAAAACGAAGGGGAGAGAGTGCAATCAGGAATGTGTACGGCTCGATTCTTCCCAGTCCTCCATAGGTACGCTGCCCAAATTTATCGCAGCAGCTATCGTTGTAAGCTGTGGAGCTTGCATGTGTAACTGAGACCAAGAGCCTCGAGACTTCATCACTGTCTTCATTTGGACAACATCTTTGGATCTCAGAAACCATCAAAAGTAGAAGACACGTGACATTGATGAATATGCCGATTGCTGCAGTTAAGATTCCTTCGAGGTTGCATGCTCTCATAAATACTGCAAGCGCGACAAATAGTTCAAACATCATCAAGCAATATGACACGGTTTCCAGCCAAAATGACGTCACCAGCCCAAACTGAAACGTGCTCGAATAATCTATGAGCACACCTGATGCAATGTTGAACCCCTCTACTCTCCTTTTTTGCAAACACAGCGGACAATAAATTAGATAAATCATGATGACCGTCGCTTGTACACACAAAGGCACTTACATCCTATTTCAGTGCGGGTTAATGAAGAAGACAAGGAAGAAACAACGTCAGTTGGGTGCAAATAAAGCAAGACGGCCTACGTTTGAATAACATGAGCAACTCACGCAACAAGGAAACAGCAAACCATTGGTCCAAATAGTAAGGACAGACTCTTGTATCTAAGCGATTGGAAGACAGCAACAAGATCGATATGTGACAGCTTCCGAGTGTTCCTTGTTATTATAGATCTCCCATCAGAAATTACATCAGGGACGTCATCAATGTCACTTTCACCGTTTACACTCTCTTCTGAATTGAAGCTTGAGGCGTCCGCTTGCATTTCATTCGGGGGCTCTCCCTGAATAGCTCCGACTTGAACAGCAATGTGATTAGCAATGTGGCTAGTCTCAGAAGAGAGCTTTCGGATAGTTTCAATAGGTCCGGCTCGCATAGATGAAACTCCATCTGATATCGCTCTGAGCCGCGATTTTCCTTGCGTGGCTTTTCTTTCTTGGATTTCAGGCAAATCCTACAAGTAGAACACACAATATGAAACTGCTGCAAAACAAAGAAATAATATGAACACGAAAACAGAATACTCACCTTTGATGACGTGTGAACTAGTTCAGATAAAGTTTTGAGCTTTGACTCCGGGTTCGATTCTTCGACAGGGGGCAATGTTGGCAATATCGGATTAGCTCGGTCAAGAGAAGATCGCATTAAAGCGACACCCTCTGATTTGCACTTCGTAGCCCGGCGACGCTGTTTTCTCTCTTGCGAGGAAAACATTGAGTTAACATTGCTATCGTTCACGTTGGACACTGCAAGAGAATGAGTTGATTTTAGGTCAGTTTCTAAAAGTCCTGTTCCCATGGACGAAACTCCATCTGATATCGCTTTGAGTCGCGATTTCCTTTCCAGTTTACTCCGTTCTGGTATTTCAGGCAAATCCTAAAGATTGAACATATTACATGAAACAGCTGCAAAACAAACAAAAACTATGGACGCGGAAGAAACGACTACTCACTTTTGCTGGCATGTGTACTAGTTCAGATAAAGTTTCAAGCCTTGAATCCTTCTTGGCTCCTTCGAGAGGGGACAATGTCACGTTAGCTCGGTCAAAAGAGGATCGCATTAAAGCGACACCCTCTGATTTACACATAGCCCGGCGCCGCTGCTTTCTCTCTTGCATAGTAAGAATTGCGCTAGCACCATTACTGTTGACGGCGGCTGACATGGGAGTACTTGAGCTTTTAGGGTCAGTTTCCATAGGTTCTGCTCCACATTTCGTGCTCGTCCATTCTGAGATTTCGGGCAAAGCCTAAAGGTAGAACATATTGCATGAAATTGTTACGAATACGAATTCGAATCGACGAAGTAAATCCTGGTTACTTACCTTTGCCGCCGCGTGAACCGATTCAGGTAAAGTTTCCAGCTTTGGCTCCTTCTTCGGTACTTCGAGAGCAGGCAACAATGGCATTACCCCATTAACTGGATCAAGACATGATCGCATAAAAGCCACACCTTCCGATTTAGACTTCGTAGTCCGGAATCTTGGATTTCTCTTTTGTGCGATAGGTGTTGAGTTGGCAGAGTCATCGGTGGCGCCAAACACTTCAGCGCCTGACTGCATATTATTGTATGGTGTCACGGATCCAAACATGATTAGAAAGCAGAGAGATTTACGACTGTTTTCAGTCGATAAAAAGTTCGTACCTTTGCACGAGACAGTGGAGCTCCTTTGACGTCGGGCCCGGGTTGCGCTTTATTTCCCGAAAGAGTTCGCTGATAAGTGTCTTGCATATTTCTTCCAACCGCATTCTGAGGGACTAAACAACCGTCTGCTTTTTCTGTTGGTGCATCAGTGGGCAGTGATTCTACCTCACGTGTGTCCCACAAGTGTTCTGCAGCTGCATCTGATAATCGAGCAGAGCAGTTGAATGCTTCGGATAAATTTTCACGACTTACTCGCAACTTCGACATTAGCTGCACACCATCCGAAATGGACTTCCTTTTTCCGTGTTGACGAGTGGAATCACTACTATTGACGCATTCGTCATGAAAGATTCGCAGCAGCCCCACCCCTCCAGATAAGCTTCTTTCTCGTCCTTTTGTGCGTAATTGCAACGATTGAAACTGGTGAAGGTCCTGGAGGGAAGAAATGTCTGTTTTCAACAACAGAATCCGTGAAAAAATTGCTGAACGACAAAGTTTGCCAAATTCGTACCTTTATCCGTGCGATCTCTTGCTCCTTTTTGTGGTCATTGCTACTTTTAACCATGAGCTTTTCTTCCGTTCTCCTTCGCCTCGACGAAATCTCTTCCTCGATAGCAGCTGCTTCGGCGGCAGCTTCTGCTTTCCGGATCTCTTCTGAAAGCTTCACTTTTGCCATTGTTTCGTGGAGTCGCTCTTTATTGACTAATTGACCCATACTTGTGCAAAGTGTAAACCTATTTTGATAGAAGGAACATGTAAGAGATAAAAACCCTTAATTCATTCAATGTAGTGATGACTGTAGCTCACCATGGGAGAATATCAGCAAGAAGGTGCAGAAAAATGCCATATGAGATGAGCAGTGCCACGAGCATCCGATCCTTATAATCAAAACTTTGCGACTCGAACTGTTGCCAATAAGTAAATATTGCAGCAAGTCCTAGAGCATAACCAAATTGCATGACTGTCATAAATGGTTGAGAATCGGGCCTTCCGTGCATATCAAAGAAAAGTTTTCAACTGTATTACAACTTACACTGTGTCAGGACAATGATGACACGAGGGTTTCCTCCCCAAAAGAGACTGGTGCGTAAACAATAAAGAATCTGCTAGTGTTGGCCACAGAGATCAAATCCTGAAGAAATGAGAGAAACAAACAACTTGCCTAAGTTGATTGAAGGACTTCATTTCAGTCCTCAATGCGGTGAACCCCCGCCAGGACTTGGTCCCATTATCTTCATCGTCTATGGTTAACTTCATTACCAAGATTTTGGAAAAAATACTTCGCATTTTAAAAAACAATACGATTGAGATCACTAGAAAGATTGTCATCAATGATGCGAGGACCCAGATCATGAATTCCAATACTTTCATTTTATCCTCAGAGGCGTGAAGAATGATTCCTGAAATGTAATATATCAAGATACCCGTTGCCATCAACATGACCCAAGCTACAGAAGAAATGTGAACGAAATCCAATAGAACGCTGGTCAAGCTTCGTTTGAGATATTGCTGAAACGATAGAGAATCAATTGAGAAAAAAAAGGACGAGAAATAAGCTGAAAGTCGTGTTAGTGAGGAAGTATGTAATAGATGGTGCTGGACTTACAGATACTTTAAATTGTGATGACAATCCGTTCTGTTCAATGAAATGACAACGTAACTCGTGATAACGAACTGGCACTAATAACTTCCGTTTCCGTAGATAGAGACGAGGGTAGCGCAGCTTGGTTACCGAATCGTGAATGTATTTCCGAAATGATTTCAGGACCGACAATTTATCTGAATCTTGTTCGTTCTCCTCACTAGAAATGTTGCACGACGAAGAACGGTTGAATTCGCTGTGGGCACATTGTTCACTACTGGGGTATTGCAGCTGCCTCCATTCATTCTCCACGCGGTCGAACTCTTTCCGGATAGCAACATAATGGCCAATGTCGATATCTTCAGTTTGAATCCATGCTTTATCTGTACGACGGGCAGTAACGAGCCGAACCAAAACACTTTGTATAGCATTGAACAATGCTGTATAAAATAGCTGCAAACGACGGAATGGGGAGTTTAAGTGTTCCGTTGATGTGGATGACAGTGTGAAAAAGTGCGAGCAAATTCTATGATTACCATGAAGTGCACATCAATGAAGACGACTTCGGTATACAAGAAAACGAAATAGGAAATTAGATATTAGTGAATGCCTGTACATAATAAAAATGTAACGCATTACGGAATGCGTTTAGACATAGCATCGATTTAGGATGCGATCGATGAAACCTACCTTCCATTGCATAGTTGAAGTTTTCGTCATATTTGTGAAGCAGATAAATGAAGAACTCGCTGATCGCAACGTGAAGAAATATCATTGTGTGATTGCCGAATTCTATTATATCATGAGGCCAATGGCTAGCACATCTTGAACTTACACTATTCCAAGTGTTGTCACTGGTGTGATCAAGGTTCGCCAGAACGGGGGGAGATATTAGCCTTGAAATCGGGGGAAATTCATCTGTCCAGATCTGTCACCAAGGGCACTAAAAACATATCATCTGACTCACGCTCTCGATACATTAACTCTAGAACAGTCTGGAAAAATGGGTTCCCGCTCGCGGCAACATCTAACTGGTGACGGAGCACCTCGACAACAAGCACGATGCAAAGCGTGACAATGACGACACTGAAAACAGAGTAGTCAAGAGGTGCTTCCGCGTATTCGGCAAGGAATCTTTCCATCATGCGTGGCCCAACCATGACAGGTTCCAGTTAAATTCAGTCCACGCCTCACACTTCTACTGCAAACCTTGCACTTGTGTTGTTTCGAGTTTCGTGTCCGTGTCGGTGGGGTGTGGGGTGAAGGGGAGGGGTACCAGTCATTGCAGGATTGAAGCAATGATGACGACCGCACGATGGAAAACAGAGAACAGGAAGATTCAGAAATCCATTATCATCGGTGCATGAAGGAACATAGAATGAGGCATCCTCGAAGAGGAGGGGTGACATGCTAACAAATTACCCTACGTCTAATTAGGACCCAGGTACAATACCCCCTTCACCCGCCGAATGCTGTTTTCAAGGTACAATAGGTGATAGGTATGGTATTGTATCGTACAATACCCTGACCGGAACTTTTGTCCGCCAACAAAAAAAATTACCAGCAGCCGATGCAAGATTTTTTTTAGCTTGCTGGACAGAATACGAGTTGTAGAGACAGAGGAAGACGTACTTTTGAAATAAAGTGCTTGTTTTAGTATGCCACATTCTACGCTTAATTAATATGTACTATAGTAGTTGCAAATGGGCGAAGCGCCAGCGGCTACGCGCTTTCAATTCTATACAACACACACACCATAGCACTGACTTTATTGTTGTGGTGTCAGTTCAGGTCATATGGTTCTTGACCATCTGACAATCAAAATTCACTCCATGTTCCAATCATACTTTCGCAATCAAAAAAACTACATTACCTCGAGGGGTTATAAAAAATAATCCCATTTGTGTATGAACTGCACATCAGTAGGTGATATTTCATTTCATTGCTTAAACTGATCACTGTGCATTTTTGTTCGTGTTTGAAACAGTTGTAGTCGCCGCTGTGTAAGTATATTGTCACGAATGATTTGTCAGTCACTGCACGGCCCTTGTTTTCTAATATGCTATAAAATTACAGCCAAATTTCTTTCATTACATTGTTAGTAGCAAATAGTACTAACACGCTCTACGTTTTAGATATTGCAGTGTCTTATCCACTGATACCTGTCACCTAAAATGTATATTATGTACCCATATTCATAGGCATTGGTATTTATTGTCATTACCTCAATGTTTTAGTATTGGGTAATTAATGTGTGTGCTGCCTTCCTTGGATATGGAGCTGTCTCTCATGCTCCCTCTCAGAAATTTTGCCCTAACAATTTGTTATCCGTCAAAGTCTTAGGAGTCCAAATTCACAGGATGGTATATATGGAGGCAGACTGAAATAACTGACTCTTTTTTGTTAAATAAGAAAAATACTGTATAATGAGTAAAGAGAAATTAATTCACTCTTTTGAAAATGGTTGGGATATGAACTTGTCAATAGAGTCCAGCTGATGTTACAGCAAAAAGATTCTCTGTCTCAAACAACTTTGTAGAAGTCGTCGTTGTGTTTTGTTGGAGGTTTTTGGTTCAATCATTTAATCTAATCTATGCTTCAGCCTCTATATCTGCTGCCTGTGGCAATATATATAAAGATATATATATACATATATATATATGACAAAAGTTTCTTTCCCGTAGTTGCCATTGTGTAGAAGTATGCCATATTGGCAACAATCTCTGCATACATAAGTACTTCAAAACACTCTTTGTGTTGTATAGATGAGGCTAGTGGTATCACATATTCGTTAGTGTGCATTGTACTGTGGCATCATACCATTGTTAATGGCTAGAACACCATATACTGTAAAATGTACATAAAAAAAGAGACAACAAAGTTGGACAGTTCTTGCTTATGTTGGATTCATGACATTATGCAATACTAATTTACAGGATATATTTTATTTACCTAGACGGTATGTTAGGTAAGTTACCAAGCATATTATTTAAAAAAATAATGGATAGTTACCCTTTTACCTGTATTGTACGGTACCTTATGGTATCGTACGATAACAGTAATATCATAAAACATTTTTATGATATTGACGTCATCTTTTTCAATAGTGCAAAATAACCACGCTTTTTGTCTCAGCGCGCACAAAACTCGGATTCGCCAATATATATCATAAAAACTTTTATGAGGACCGTGCTGGGATTACGGGAATTTTTATGATATTGAGGGATGTTTTGTGACACGATAACGTTCCCTTCAAGTTTACAGAACCATTGTTGTATGATTAAAATGAGAATTTGTGACTAATGTTCCCTTCAAGTTTACAGAAACATTCTTGAAAATTATGTCATACGATATACAAAAAGATATAATTTTAAAGGTAGGCCATTACTTAGGACACTATAACTACCGGTGTAAGTCCAAGCGAAAAATGAATAATTTACAGGTAAGTTCACATCAACTTCATGGTCGGTCCCTTTTTTGGCAAAAAGCAAAAAAACTGTCTCACTGAAGAAGAAGAAGGAGAAGGAGAAGGAGAAGGAGAAGAAGAAGGAGAAGAAGAAGGAGAAGAAGAAGGAGAAGAAGAAGGAGAAGAAGAAGGAGAAGAAGAAGAAGAAGGAGAAAAGGGCTCAGTTTCCAACACAACTAAGATTTTGAAAAAATCTTGATAATTTATTAGTACAGCTTGGAGATGCTTTTTCCTGCCTCCTGTGATACTTAGTGACTACCTTTATTTTTGAAAAACATTTAAGATATTTGCTACTGACCATACAAAATTATATGGCAACCATGGGATTCGCCGCCCAAAATGTAAATGCAGTGGACTCCAATAGAGTGCAGGAGTGTGACCTAAAGGGCTTCATCGCATCTACCTTAGTTTCACATGTCTGCTGCGTCTGCATCCAAAAATTGTTGAAAAAGACACCATGCAGGACACGTCCTGGACACGTCCAGGACATGTCCTGGACATCTCGTGTTTTTAGTGTTTTCAAACAAGGACACATGACATTCAATTTTAGACACAGAGGACATGACAGGACGTGAGATGACATAGAGTGTTTACTTCATTTATAGGGTCCTTTTTGATACTTTCAGGTGAATATATCAAGACTGTCGGTTGTTGCATGTACATTACATTCATTTAAGTGCAATCCATAAGGATTGCAGTACAAATATACTTAAGATACCTTGACATGTGCCTTGATCTTGTTATGTAATGTATGTGAGTCAAAACTTCTGAGGACACGGGGCAGACATGGGACTCAACACTGACATATGTCCTCGTGTCCACAAAAAAACCCGCGTCCTGGAGAAATTAAGGACATAGGACACGTCCAAGGACACGTCCAGGACATGTCCAGGACATGTGAAACTAAGGCATCTACAACACCTGTAGATGCGATACAACCCTTTAGGTCACACTCCTGCACTCTAAAATTGGAGAACGGAACTGCCCGATTGGAGTGAGGGCGGGGTACGGTTGTGTGGGGAGCGATCGCGACGAGCGGGGGAGAGGCGGTTTTTTTAGAGTTTTTATTCATGCGACATAAAATAAATAAGCTGTTTTACATAAGCCAATTTATGCGAATAATAGTGTGACGTAGATTTAGTAGTGATTTCTACGCTGTGCAGGACCAGCCATCTCCAAGCTGTACAACTCAGAATTGAGTTTGGCCCACTACGATACCGTAAAACCCTGGGCACAGGTTTCACCAGGGTAACACATGTGTTAGGCCAAAATCCAGGGAAAATGTGATTCCCAAGGAATTGTTAAAATCTTAGTTCACCAGATTGCAATATCCAGGGAAACGTTTTTTCAATGGATTTTGCATTTTGGCCAAAAAAGGCAGAATCAATTCTTAGGGAACACTTGTAATTATTTTAACATTATGTGAATAGCCCTAGATTGGTTGAATTTCTATTAGATTCATCTGTTCAATATTCAAGTACTGATTCCTAAATGGGAGTAAAGTTTGGATTCACAACGCCACTCAGTTCTTAAATTTCAGACTGAAGGGGCTGCTCAGAAGTTTGTTCTGCAGTGTCACGTGAAGTCTGTCATTGAACTAAATACCATTGCTAATTGAACCATATGCCTTGTGTTCCCATCAAATTCATTTTCATTCCCTAACGGCATGTCTACTTCAGCACAAGTTTGATTCGGTTGTGGATTGTGCTATTCTTATGCGGGTACTTATCGTGCTCCTGTGCAAGTACAATCAAGTGTGCTTAACAGTGTACCTCACCACAACTTCGATCGTGGATTGTGCCATTCTTCCGCTGGTAGTTCTCACGCTCCTGTGGAAGTACAATTATGTGCGAGTAAGGTATTTTATATTTATGGTCGATTTTGGTCACTTTCTGCAAAATGGTCACCAAAAAATGGCTTATATAATATATTTTATGGACGTTTGGAGAACACAAACAAGATTTTAAACATTTCGAATCTTAAAATGTAACAATAATTTGTATTAATGTCCGTATACATTAAAACGGGTTATATAAATTGAAATTACTAGGTATACAGTATATCGATTTTTAGGAAACTTACTATTTTTAAATAAATCGACGAAATTAGATAGTATTATTTTATATTTATGGCTGCATATCAAAGCTATACATGTCTCTCGCGTAAAGTGCCACACACACCAAAAACACGCGCGCTCAATATATAACCGCGTTATGTACATAACTCCGCGTCCACGCCCTTAGGTTGTCCACGCACTTGACGCTGGTTTATGTACATAATTTTCATCACGCCCTCTCCCAGATTTCGACACAACCATGGCGACGGCTGACGAAACGACGAAAAATACGTCCAACGACTGGGCGTTCGTTTCTGATCACATACAAGGCAGCGACGCGGACAGCGACGGCAACTTTCTCGACGACACCATGATGGGCTTTTCCAAGCACGGAACACTTGCGCTGACGTTCCACGCTAACTACAACAGCGGGATCGTCTGCGCAAAGTGCTTCCAATTCATGAAGCCAGGAAGCTACCCGATTCACTGCAACAGGTGTGACAAGGATCCCGCCCCGTCCGCCAAGGCCATCAAGGAGTGGTCCGATTCGGACAAGAAGTGGGCTGGTTTGAAACGCGAGTTTCCAGAAGAATTCTCCGTCAAGACGGTGATTAGAACTGCCACCCGCGATGGCGTTTCCGCATACGTGGTACACCCACGTTTCTACCTTGGGAAGACATCCTCGACGATGAAGCTCAGGGCTCTATGCATAACCGACGGATGCGTCCACGTATGCGCGTTTAACGCGCTTCATCGTCACTTCAAGAAGGCGCACATGAAAGCGAGTTATGCGCTGTATTGCCTGGACGTTTTGGAGGCCCCGACAGTCAACGACGTGGAAGACAGTTCCGCGAACGATGAGGAAGACAGCGAGGAAGCGGAGGCGGTGGCGGACACTGAGAACAAGGGAGAGGAGGACGAAGAGGCGGACACGGAGAACAAGGGAGAGGAGGACGAAGAAGATGGAATGGGGGAGGAGAACAACGCTGGGGGGACAGTTGCGGTGATGGAAGAGGAGGGGGACGATAAAGAGGAAGAGAAGGCCACAGAGGCAGACACGCCAGGTGAATATGAGAGTGGTGAGGCCGTAGACTCCCAGGACACGGACTGCGAGCCATTTGTGAAGGAAGACGGCCCCTCAGACGATGACACGAGTGAGGAGATCCTAGAGAACGAGGGGGGAAAGGACAATGGAGGAAAAACGAAACCAGGCGGAAAACAGAACAATCCTGCTCCAGTTCGGAAGAGCGCTCGCAAGCGCAGAGCCCCGACGAGGTACTAGAGGAAGGGATGGCGCACATTCGCAATTTGTAAGTTGGTAATTGTTATAGAGCATTCAAGTGTTACAAACATAATCATGGTATATTTATAACTCGTTATGGTAATAACACGCAGATGTGGCGGCGGATCGCCATTTGCGTCATCATCGTTATATATATATCGTCGTTATATGTATACACAAAGAAGAGTGTGAACGATATATATTATCACATGATACATATATAAAGAGCGCGGGGCATATTACACATCGCAATGTTATGTATATACAAATGTTACATAAATAACATCGCATCAGTAACAACCACGTATCATGATTACTTTAGATTAATACTGCAGTGTTTTAGCACGATATGAAATATGTATCATGTTAGAGCAGGAATATAAACATAACATTCAATCGTCTTAGAGCCTGAATATAAACATCATATTCAAATCACGGTAGGCATTCACGCAGAGGTACGTGTGTCCCAATTTCTGCGTTATCTTGGTTTACATATGACACAGACGGAACACACGTGGGCCAATAAGGAGAGGGGTATAACGGACACATGACAGTTGTGTTAAATATATACCAGCATCCACACGCATGTGACCGTTATGTACAGGACAGGCACCGGTCTGATCACATTTCACCAGTTCATTTTGCGGTCGATTTACGAAACAACCATGATGCAACCGAGGACGCAAGACAATGATGGGTAAGACAACTGTTTGTTGATGCAGTATACATCTTCACTACGCAGATCTCACTGAGATTTATGATTGCGCTGCAGATTCACTAGGGAGGGACACAGGGACCAGGAATCTAACATAGGAAAACGCACACAATGGACAGAAAACATAGCGCCAAACAACAACGCGGTTGTCAACCCTTACAGGAAGACGCCGAGGCCGGGAAGTGTAGCACAGCCCACAGCGGTGCAGAACCCTTACAAGAAGACGACGTTTAGGAATGCGGCGTCCTTATTGAAGAATATGGGCCAACACAAAACGGTAAGAATGTCCTGTTGTAGTAGTTATCAATATAACTATCCCGGTTCAACTAACAATGCCGATCTACGCCACGAAGACCACGCCAAACAGAAGCATTGACATCAGATCTTGGGCTCAAACGACTAAGGTGAGTACATCTGGCAGATTTCAGTTCTTTATGCGTATTCGGTATATATATAACAGCATGAAAAATATAACTCATCGATTGTACATATCGACGTTATATACATAACCAGGGACACTGTGAAGGGCAGAATACTTGTGTGATGACTGAGGATGGGAGAAATGCAGGAACGGCCAATGTGTTGGATGAAAGCATGGTAAGTTCTTAAACAATTGACGTTATGTATATGAAGACGGTATGTACATAACAGTATGCTAACATTAACTCCTCATATGTGCGTATCTTTGTTATGTATATAAACTTCGTGACTGTAAGGGATGGAACAGCTGGGAAGGGTGGACGAGAGAGAACAGTGTAAGTCACTCTTGCAGTACTTCTTCATACCGATCATTTCTCTGACATCATCTTGATATGAATATAACATTGTTATATATATAAATACATTATAAAGGGGGTCATTAGAGAAACAGGGGATGACGCTAGGCTTAAAATCGAGCCATTGGTCTTGCCGACGCAGTTGAATAGTGAGAGTTCAGAGGACGAACACGAAGATGAAACAGAGGCTGACACAAAGCAAATGTGTGATGAGAACGCGACCCAGTACGACGAAGACAGAGACGAGGATGACGCTAAGCTCGCGCAGGATGAAATATTAGTAGGGATTGAGAAAGCTGCGTATTTGGTAAGACATCTCCAGCGAACATGTTCCAACTTTTTTTCTTTGTGGTAGAAAACAGAACTCACTATTTGCTGATAATGTTCGAATAAACAAAGGTGAGCAGCAGTGCAGTTGGGAAGGCAGAGAAGGAAATTCAGGAGGTAATTTTTTGCAAAAGATATATTTATGACTACTTACAAATGTTACATTCATAACAAGATGTTTGAATCTTTATTTGTGTGGAAAACAGAAAAAACCAATGAAATTAATAAGCTCAGAGAAATTCAACGTCAACGAAGATTGGGTGGGTGAGCGTTGGCCGACTCGCCTATTTTATGGAAGGAGGGGAGAGCTGAGTCACCCGTACACTAGGATGAAAACACCTAATCTTAGACAAATGACATGTTGGTACAGATGCAAATCATACTGCACCTTCGGATGCGATGCAAAGCTTAAGTTGACGTATGTGGGGGGTCCCACTGGTGAATCGGAATGGACACTAAGTGGTCACCACACGCAAGTCTGTAAAAATAAAAATGGTATAGCGTCATCGACCGGTGCATCACTGGATGAAAATAAAGACAATTCGAAGATAGTGGACATATCAGAAAAGTTCAAAAATTGTTTGACAGAGTTAGCTGTGGAGAAAATTTGGCTCGCTCCTATGAAGATTTGGAGCATGGTACGCGAAGAGATTGTGGGGGAAGGAGGGGGTGGGGCAGTAACAATCCCCAATTCAGATGTGGTCAGTAAAGCCAGTTTTGTGAAAAAAAAATTGTATACTTGTTATGGTTACATGAGCATTCTCTAACATTTTTCTTCCCATCTGTTTTGGCGTTCCCCACGAATGTGAAATGGTCGAACACAGGTGCGTTTATGTCGTTTTAATGTACATAACAAGATATGTTTATGTCATCATTATATATATACCAACAATTGCAATTTGCACCCACCCCCCACTGTGTGTGAAATCGTCAAACACAGGTATGTTTATATCGTTGTTATGTATATACAACACTTTTTTATATCATTGTTATGGAAAAACCAACATTGATTTTATGGGAAATTTGCTGATCTAATTATGACAACATTATTGGCTGGTCAACACTAAAGGTATGTTTACGACAGTGTTATGTATATAACAATGTATGTTCATTAACTTGTTATATATATACCAACAAGTCGTTTTTGTGGCTGTACCAAAACAGGGTTGCAATTTGATAAGGAACACTCGCCGGGACTTATATGGGGACGACAAGTTCCGTGCTATTGAGATGAAGTATGGTAATGGGACGAAAACAGATAACTTCTTGATGTTCTCTATTTACTGGAGCGATGATGATGGACCACAGAGATTATTGGGGTTTTCTTTACATTCTCTCGTGAAACTCCTCAAGTATGAGAAGTTATTCTTGCACGTTGACGCGACATTCGACAGTGCACCAAGAGGTTTCTATCAAGTTGTTATCTTTTCGGTTATTGACCACGCAAGCTCATTGCATACGCCGATATTTTTTTGCCCCATGACAAAAAAATCAGAGGAGGCGTACAACATACTATGGTCACAGATAGTGACCATTGTAGGTGAGTTTACAGCAATGGTTTGAAAACCGATCATTTTTGATGTGTTACTGATATTTTTGCGTTGTATGGTTTCTATTTTCATAAATGCACTGTGATTCTTATTAACAGGGCCAAAAGGGATTGACGTAACAGGAGTTATGCACGATTTTGAGTGGGCTTTGGTTAATTCGATTGAGAAATGGTTCGGGTGCGAATATCACTTGGGATGTTTCTTTCATTGGAAGCAGGTGATCAGGCATAACATGGTAGAGAAGGGATTTGACAGGGATTTCATCAAAATCGTCCTGCCACTATTCGATTTTTTAACGGTGATCAAAAAGGAGGACATCAGGAAAGGGGTGGAGTATGTAAGGGATGTAGTGCAGAAGACCAAGGGTCTGAAGAAGAGCGAGAAAAAGGAGTTCGATGCATTCTTGAATACATACTTCATCCCAACTTGGTTGAAACCAAAATTGATTGACATGTTTAATTACAATAGAGACAAAAAGGGAGATTGGCGACGGGATATGTGAGTATAACTGACTTTTTGGAGAACACAGATATGACATGAGAATTAACGCTGCTTTCTCTGTGTGTGTAAAAAGACATCAAAGGACAAATAATGTCATGGAACGGTACAATAGGGAGTTTAATGACCTCTTCGATTCGCCGAGGCCGGGATTGTTTGTTTTCTGTGAAAGAGTTCGGGAGGAAGCATCGCGATGGGTTAGGACACACGAGGACGCATTGAAGGGGAATTTCAAACACAGACAAAAAAGGAGCGATGTGGCTTGGCCAGAGATACCCTCCGATTTTGATGAATGGGCTCCTCCAAAGAAGAGAAGGACTCAGGGTGCATGACAACACCCGAAGTTTTTCAGAGTATGACATTTTTATTAACGAGAAGATAAGTTTATGCATTTGTTATATATATAACTTTGTGTTGTCTTGGTGAGGAATGGCTATGACAGTGTCTCTTTTTGGGCAGTCCATTCAGTTTATGTTCGTGACGTTGTTATATACATAACAGTGTGATCCCAGAGTTTTTTCAGAGTATGATATTTTTCTTAAGAAGAAGGTAAGTTTATGCATTTGTTATATATATAACTTTGTGTCGTCTTGGTGAGAAATGGGTGTATAACATAGTCTCTTATTGGCCCAACCACTCAGGTTATGTTCGTGACGTTGTTATATATATAACAGAGTGATATATAACTTTGTGTCATCTTGGTGAGGAATGGCTATGAAGGTGTCTCTTTTTGGGCAGTCCAATCAGTATATGTTCGTGACGTTGTTATATACATAACAGTGTGATCCCAGAGTTTTTTCAGAGTATGATATTTTTCTTAGGAAGACGGTAAGTTTATGCATTTGTTATATATATAACTTTGTGTCGTCTTGGTGAGAAATGGGTGTATAACATAGTCTCTTTTGGCCCAACCACTCAGGTTATGTTCGTGACGTTGTTATATACATAACAGAGTGATCATGTGTATTTCTCAGGCATTGAAGACATCTGAGTAAGCGAGGGTATGTGATTGCAATTTTGTTTTATTAGGTTTTTTTAAAGCATGGAGGATGAACCTGACACTTTTTTGGCTGGATGTGTTATGTTGAAAACAGAGTTATATACATAATCACATGGATACAGTGACCAAAATGTTTTTTCCCACAGTGCTATCAGCCACCTGCTGTGGTTTTTCACCCTGTCCAGTCAATACCCCCAGATCGGTTTGTCATGTGGGAAGAAGAATTGGGGGTAATAGTAGAATAATGAAATTTATTGTAACAGGATAGTATTTTGGTGGCAATTTATAACTTATAAACTGGTAAATCCAGTGACCATTTTGCAGAAAGTGACCAAAAGTGACCAAAAATATCTCAAACCGCGAGTAACCCTGTCCCTCTGTGCAACTTCAATTGTGGATTGTACCATTCTTCTGCTGGTACTTCTCGTGCTCCTGTGCAAGTACAATTGTGTGCAAGTAACTCTCTCCCTCTGTGCAATTTTGACCTGGATTGTGCCATTCTTTGGCCTGTAGTTTGCGCTCCTTTGCATATGATTGCATGCAAGTAACTGTCTCTGTCAGTGTGCTCTTCTGATCGTGCTCCTTTGCATGTTCCATCATGTGTGATTAACTGTCTACCCCAGTGCAATGTTGATCTCCTCTGAATCATGAAATACAATTGTGCGGCCAAGCAGCTTTGTGGAATGCCACAAGTCCCAGTGGAAATTGGACGGCATGTCTGCCTCAACTGTGTGGCACTGATGTGTGGAGATGTATGTGATTATGAATTTCAGGATGGATTCCTCGAAGGAGTTGATGTACCATCACTAGTCCAGAAGCTATCTCAATGTGGTTGGGATGTTAATAAACAGCAAACTAACAACATGCTGCTACGGTTTATATGCTACAACAGCACCAAAACAGTGCATACATTGAAACCTCCTCCTGCCACTGCAGACAATGGTGAAGTCACTGACCTTCTGGTAGATTCCCCTGTTTGTGAGGAAGAAGTTCAGCAACTGAAGTCTCCGGGTGCAGGAGGAAATGTAGCATCTGGTATTGTAGTCCCTCTTTTGCCATCCTTCGAAGAACCAGACATTATGAATGGCAAAGTCCGGGATCTTCCTGTGGATTCACCTCTTGGTGAGGAACAACCACAACCCTCCATCTCTCAGGGCGCAGATGAAGATGTGCCATCCCTTCCTGTTTTCCCTCTTTTGTCATCCTTCAAGGCAAGTAGCGAGTGCATGATGGTTTTCTGGGGCCATTTCTACCTAACTATTGATAATAAAGTGAGAGAAGCAACAGAGAAGCAGTCAACATATCACGGTGCTTTCAAAACAAGAGACAAAGCCATGGGAAGTATCCAACTTCTTCAGACATGAGATGCTCAAGGTAGTGAAGGAAAAAAGAAGAAGCACTCGAAGGTTGACTACCGGCTTTGTGAACTATGCATTGCATCTCCAGGCCACAGCACAAATGTTCTGCATCACATGCAAATTGGCTTGATCATCATATCTATAAAGACATGTTCAATATTATTCTCTGTGCTCATGTGTCAATGGGCCATGCTTGTACAGCAAGGAATATGTTAAATCATCTGAAGGAAAACTGGTTTGGAATTACGCAGCATTACGTTCAAGTCTTGATTGACTTGTGTCCCATATGTGCCGCCAATACCAGTCAAATTAACGTAAAACAAGTACCACTGAAAATGATGTTCACACCTATGATTGATCATCGTGCACAGGTGGATCTTGTGGACGTGGTGTCATGTGAAACTGATGAAGGATACAAGTGGATAGTTTGCTATAGGGATCACTATTCCAGTAAGTGTGATGTCAGAGTCACTAAGAACAAGACAGCTGCAGAAATAACACTCGTTGTAATACGGCTTATGGCGTCCACCTTAGTGCCAAACATCTTACAGTCGGATAGCGGAGGCGAGTTTCTCAACAAAACAATCAAGGCAGTGAATAAGTAAGCATATGTGATTTTTTATGCAGATTGATTTCCTACATAGCTATCTAAATTGTTTCTCTTTTTCGATAAGATATTTTCCATGGTGCCATGTTATAAAAAGGAAGAGCCAGGCATCCACAATTGAAAGGAGGTCTTGATCACAGCAACAGACCATTTAAGGAAACGTTGCTAGCTTGGATGATGGAAAATAACGAAAAGAATTAGTATAAGTATGTCATGCACGTGGTGAACCCGCAGATGACTTCAAGACCATCATGAGGGAAGGCAAACTATACTCCGAATCAAATCTTCTAAGGTAAGAAAAATGATAAGCAATCTGTTTATAACATTTTGGGAAGAGACCTTGTCAAAGTAGCACAGACAAAGGCAGGTCTGGAGGCATCGTACAAGTTAATTATTGAGAAGAAAACCACTGAAATGATCCCAACAGAAGAAATTGTTGGAGTTACTGAAGAGGCAGATAAACAGTTCCTTCATGAGCTTAGAGATAAAGGCTTAGAAAGTGACACATCCGGTGATAATAATGGAGTGGGCAAAGAATCCAGTGAAGGCAATGACAGGAGGGATGACATCACTAACTAAGGCCCTAGCTTTCACCTAGGTACTAATTTTGGTCCGTCAGAGCACTTCTGAACCTGACCCAGGGTTCAGGTCCATCCACCGAAGTAAAAACAGCAGTACACCTAGGGTAGTGAAATCTCGGACAGACATTCCTAGATAATGCTGATGATGTGTATGATGAAATATACATCAAACATAAAGACATATAGATATACATCTAGACGAAGATATATGAGGGAATAATTTCTTAAAGTATCAACTCGAGTTCACAAGCTAAAATTCTACCAAATCAGACATCACATCCAAGATTTCATTGGAGCATACCGAAAACACATTTCGCAAATAACATTTACACATTTACACATTTTTTGAGTTTTGGTGGGAAAATTTTGTGTAAATTTACACAAATCATGTGTAAATTACACAAATCTTGGTCGGCAAGAGGCCCTAGTTGACCATTGACACAAATCACAAATCACGTTTACACAAAAAAATCCCACCTATGTTTGACCCTCCTCTACTCTACTTGTAAGGTATCTCTATTATGTTTGGGTTCATAGGGGTACTGAGATAATAAAAATAAAAATAAATGGGACTTGTCACCAGGATTCGAAATGGGATCTGCACAAAATATGATTTGCAATTTAGACTGGTCGCAGCCACGGCTACTATTTTTGGGTCGAGTGACTATTTTCGACCGGACTTTGCCAAAATAGCAACAATACCCCCAACTTCACCGATGCAGTCACGGTAAGAATTCCGACAAGTTGACTCCTTTTCAATGTCATTTTGGTAAAACGGTTCTATTTCTGTTTTTTGGCTACCAAAAATTTACCAACTCATTTTATTTGGCTCTACAGTGATTTCACTAGTAATTCCCACCAAAAATCAAGAGCATCACCCAGGTGCCACCCATCAATCACACTTTTGTTCCATCCCATGGCATGATGGTTGCCATTCATCGCAATCGTTCATTTTAATCTTTGGAACTGTTTCGTCTTCATTCAACGATTGCTTTGGTTTTCTTGTTGCAACCATGTCATCGAGCAATGAGGACACAGGCACTCTTCCCATAGAGGAGTGTCTGACCCCACGTCGATCTCAACGAACCCGAACTCTTGTCGCAAATCTTGAGAGTGCTCAATCTTCTAGCGACAATGAGGTAGTTCCTCTATCACTGCCGGGCCCACACTCTTCCGATGGTGACGATGAAGAGGTACCACCCGTTGATCACTCATCCTCCACCCTGCCCTCCATTTGTGTTGGATTGTTTTGTAAGGCGTGGTTACATAGACAATGGATTGTTCGTACAGTCAACAATCCTCAGCTTTGGAAATCGGAATTCAATTACTCACACTCCAAAACTTTAGATGGCCCAAGGAACAATTCAGCTTGGAATCAACGTTGGTTTGCTAGTCACAAAGGACAGGTTGCCCTCTCTTGGGTTGCCAGCAAAGGACCAACCGGCAACGCATGCAATGATCTGAAAGGAGGACAAGTCATTCTACCCTTGGATGTGGCAGCCGAAGAAGCACATTAAAGCTGGATCCTTACAATGAATCTCCTTGGAGATATTTGATTGGTTTGCTCATGGAGCAATGGCTCTTTGCGTAGAGGGATCATCAGTAGAAAATGTCACCAATGCAATGAATCTAATCACTGACAACATTGCACAAATAAGAGAAATGAAACAATCTTTGGAAGATCAACCACCAGCGCCTGATCTTGCATCTGTCCCTTGTGTAAGCCTCATTTCTGCCTTGGTCGATTTGTTGCCTCTCTGGGAAAATATTTCCATCAAGGTCTGGACATGGTTGAGGAACTGTTCAGGACTTCCCTCATCAAAGACGGTGACAGACAAGGTCATTTTTTTGGAGACCTTGATTTTGTTGATCACCTTCGGGGTGTCCATGGCAGTGGGAATGAAGGAGATGGGTGGCTTGGACCTCTCTGAACTCTGTTCACACTCCTGTGGCTTGAGTCCTTCTGGGCTTGACTTGCTGGTCGACATCCTTTTGATTGCCTCTCCAAGGGGCGTATTATAAAACAAGGCCTTGAAAAAGGTCTTGGGTGCCCTGTGGAGGTTAGTTCGAAAAAGATTTTTTTTATTTTTTATTTTTCTTCTTCGCTTTCTATTTCTTGAAAGTCTTGCTTTCATCTATTTTGCAAGAATTCTTGATCACGAAATTAACCTGACTTGTAGGAATCCCCAATCGCAGAAGTCGATCACTCAAAGATGATCGCTTAACTTGCTGATCGCGGGATAAATTTTTGAGAGCTTGTCATTTGTGAAACCGAAGGAATTCGTCAATCACAAAGATGATTTTGGAGAGATTGTTGATTGCGCAAAAAAATGTATCGCTGACGCGAAAAAGTAAAACTTGCCGCTCGCGATAAAAAATTGTTAGCGTACCTCGTGTCGGAGGGGTTGGATGTCGATGGCTCCGGTTATCTTAAGATAGTGACCTGAGCCGTTTCATCGCAAAAAATATCATGCAAAAATTATAGGTAGTTTTGACAGGTGTCGAAGATTTGATTTTATGAGCTATATTTGTGATAATTTTGAGGATAGAAGGGCAATGGAACTGCAATTCCAATCCAAACAATGCAAACAAACATTGTGTAGATCCTATACAAAATTGGTATGTTTATACCCTTCTCAAGGGTGTGCTCTTGTTTGGGGCAATGGACTTCTGTGTTGGGGAGTCCATGCCGTTGGGAGCAGGGCAGTGGACTCCTGTGACGGGGTGTCCATGTCTTTTGGATCAGGGGCAGTGGACTGTCCACCGGGGGAGTTCCGAGAATGATCCTACTGATTTTAGTGCCTTAGGGTACTAAAAGTGGCAGATTCTTGACCTATGTCAGACAAAGAGACCAAAGTAGAGGGTACAGCCACATCTCCATAGGCATCCTCTTTTTTGAAGAAGGAACACAGTCCCCAAAAGAAGGAGAGGATGTTTATTTTGGGCTAAGGGAATGAAGATAGAAAATGTTGCTCTCAATGGGGAACACAATTACATTACATGGTTTAGTCAATTCATTGATTGTCCTCAAACATTGTCACAACAACACCAAGGATAGCAATGATTGTCATGAATGACACATCCACAATTCAAAGCCATGTGATTGGGAGGCATTGCTTTATCATTACATGACAAGTCGGGGGACAAAACACTTTCTAACTTGAGCCACAAAAGAACTGTGAGCCATCCGGTTCTGGGCTTAGCCTAAGTCCATTGTCCATTGCCAGTGAACAGTGTGCACAGTAAGATGTACTCTGTGGTCAATGCAACAGATGAAGCTGCTACTGCGATTGCCAAGAGGATAGCCAGCTCACTAGAAGTGCATTATTGATAGGCTAATTAAATTGAAGGCAAAGAATGATGTATGTCTTCTTACTATGGAAAGAACGAAAGAAAAATACAATGATGAAAGAAACTTTACAACATCAGATAGTCTGAAGAAAGAGGAACATATAAACTTAGTACATCTTAAAAAAAGAAATCAGAGAAAGTTCATGAAGTAGAGATTGAATGCTTGATGGATGAGATCAATTATGAATCATCTTCTATGGCTGAGGATGATCTGTCAAGTGATTGCAGTAATGATTGCAAGAGTCAAGCAATAGTGAGTGCTAAAAGGGACATAAACTTAAATGCCAATTTAGATGTTCACTTCAATATAGACTTATGTATTCCCAGTCATTTATGTCACCATCTAGAGATCCAAAGGCATTTTCTCTCATCTTGTTTTCCTCCTTTCAATATTTAAAGAAAGTAGAACAATGCCATTCATACAAAGATGTTCAACAATGGCTTCTTGGGTATGTGATACTCATGGAATTACTAGATATTCATCATTTGATACCACAGGCAGATAGCTCATATCAAAAGCTGCTGTTAGATTGCAATATCTAAGGCATTTATTTACTCAGTGACAGCATCATAATCAATATCACATGAGACATCCTCAGCATTAAAAATGGTCTAATTCATGCAATCAAAATGGCAGAAACTCTTTCCACAGAACCTTCAATGGTACCCCTCAATATCCCAAATTAGACGAAAAGTCCTCCTAAAGCCATCTCGATGTGAATTCTCAATTGAGACAAATGAAAATTAGAAGTGTCTTGCACAATATCAAAACAGTCAATACCTGTGAAAGGAATAAGAAGATGTTCCAAAAGAGTACACACTACACACTACATCACCTACAACATACAGCCCCAGATGGAGCAAATCAACAGTGCCTTTTAATCCTGGACGAGTAGCCTAGCTGGTGTTGTCCTTGGTGGCACCTGGTGGAACAACTCATGCGTACAAAAACAGCAGATCACTTTGCACCATTGTCTGGAAATTTAGGACATATGATTTGTATTGTCCTGAGTAGTGTGACACAACATTATGGGGCTCTTTTTGGTTGGTTTACATGTGCATTGAAAGAAGCCATCAATTGCACAAAGCATTCTGCAATAACCTCTCTGGAATTCTTCTTTGTTAATTTGGCATTTAGACATTACCAGTGATCTGTTGATCGTAGCATTACAATATCAAACTTTGGTGCACAAATGACAAATGACTGCATCTACACATGCATCAATGGCTGTATATACTGTGATGTGTGATTTCATGTCTTGGGTCATTAGAAAAGACATGTACGCCTAATGAAACAAAATGTTCAACAGAAATGGTTGTAGTTGAATGACTGTAACTGTCATTTCTCTTCAGAATGGGGTGAAGAACATGAAGAAGTGTGCCATGTGCTTAAACACACACATTGCATTCATTTTCAAATGATCCTTCATGCAGTGTGACCAATCCAGTCATGTGTGGTTGCATCTATCATTTCTGGTACACAAGAGAGAGTGATGTAGAAATGCCAAGTCTTCTAGATCACTCAACTGGCCAGATTTATATTGAGACTATGAGAATGTTGTATATGGGTCATCATTGAGGCTGTCACTGCTACATCTGTTGATGTCAGAACAGTGGTGATGAGCAGTACTCTCATCACATGAACTGTTGTCAGATGAACAGTCCCTACCATTGGAGAGGTTTTATTGAACCTGAATTGATAGAGAGAGCTAATTTAAAGATTTGTCTTCTGATCTCATGGCACCATTGAAACTATCAAAAGATCCATGCGAGGATAGAGATGTTAGAAAAACACACTGACAAAGCCTTCCATGTTGGGTTCATCTGCACTTGGATCTAACCATCTTTGTTGCAAAGTAAGTCAAATGAGGATTCTGACGGAGTGATACAATTGCATCAATTCTGTTTTGATGCCAATCTTAGAGCTTGGAAACAGAATGAAACTGGATGTGAGGAATTTTTGGTTAAAGTGTGGAGAGGAATGGCAAAATTAGTCATCCCATAAACCAACACTACCATTTGGTTACATTTGTCTGATAGAGAAGCAAAGCACCACCATAGATTCTGAATTGAGAGATAATTTTAAGCATACATCATTGTTGTGCACAATGAATATTCATCCTGTAAATTACAAAGCATGCAATCTAAAGTGGCATGAGTAGGAAGAATAGTTCATATATCAATGCATCTGGGGTAAAGTGCTCACTATGACTAGATTTGATAATCTAAAGGAAACATTTGGGTTTGACCCAAAGTAGCTTCATCAAGCAAATTCCTCAAAAAATGAAACTGAGTTCCATTCATTACAGTGCTGGCCAGACTCATCATTCAGCATCATTCAAAGAAGATGACAAACCGTGGAAGAACAACTGGAATGAAGATTGAGCAAGAGTTACAGACCAGAAATGTGGGCCATAACCAATATATCAGCATACAAGTTTGCCAGCTCAAATATCTGAAGTTCGAGTTAAGGCCAATATTAAGGGGAGCATGATGATTCAAGGGAGGGATTCAACTGTGGGTAGCATGTCGTATCCATTTCATAGCTCGGGATATTACTTAACCTAATTACAACCAAAGATAGGGATAGTTGGAGTAAAAGAATTCAAATAAAGGATGTAGTGGAAGAAAATGACACCTTTTGGTAAATTTTTGATGAAGGGCATCATGCAAAATGACTGCATTTAAGCTTTAGGAAATGGGAAGTGGTGTCTCCTTAAGCCAGATTGGGCCAAAAGTGATGAAATATTTTGACATGTTGAAGCTGCTTCATCTTCTTTGGTCTCATCTGCTAGAAGGAATGAACGTTCTGTAACTGTAACAAGTAGGTATCAGCCCAGACATAGACCAAGTGCCTACCCTATTTAGTACCCTTAAGTACCAAATATAAAACTCCCAAGTAAGGACTCATCCTAACCTCCCAAGTGAGGAATGATCCTGACAAGGGCAAAGATCCATATCTTTGGATCTAAGCAACAGAAGAACACCCCTGTAGAGAACACCCTCAAGAGAAGGGAATTAACACACCAGGAGGTGTAGAACCTACAGAACATCCAATTGTTACGTTTTAGGATGAAAGCATCCTCATTTGTTCATTGTAATCAATAAACAATAAGCTCACAATTTACCAACACAAACAAAGTTGTATCTTGTTTACCTACAAAAACAGTATTTAATATTTTTTACCTCCAACGGCTTAGGTCACTATCTATAAATGGCCGTTTCTGCGACTTTCTTTCGTGAAAAGCAAGAAAAAGCTTTTCCCTCCACTCTGTTCCAATAGTAGACCCTTCGTCAGCTATGTATGCATAAGAGTTTGCAAAGTGCAACTACGTCTTACAAGCAGAGGAACCTAGCGCACGTCAGCGGTACACCCAAGAGCTTCTTCAAAACTCTGTTCATCAGTGCACGCCTAGGTGAGGCCTTAAGGAGAATGAGCACCTCAAAGGCAGTCCCTGATGGACTTAAATGCCAAGAGTGTTAGAGGAACCCGGGACAGAGTAAACCACATGTTCCATACATACTCAAAAGGGATGTAATCCAGGAAGCATTGGCAGTAGATACTACCACCAACACCATGAAGCTCACCGTACATGTCAGTGTGGTCACACGGAACTCCTGAGCAATTTTTGATGCATGTCCAAGCAGCACTTGATGCCGTGAGGCAGAAAGGCCTAGACACAGCATATGGTAAAGTCTGCAAGGATGAGACGGAATGCATGAAGAAACTGCAGAAGGCCAAAGAGGCCTTTAAAGAGTACATGGGATCCGATGAGAATCTACCAAAAGAGAAAGCATTTGAAAAGGCCCAAGAAGCCTCCACAAAGGCTAACAAGGCAGTTAAGCCCGTGATCAATCAGGTGTTTAACCTATACTCCAACCTACTTATGGAGAAGGCAAGGCATCCCTGGAAAAGGATCGTGAGTGAACAGATTGCCTGTGCACCCTGGACCAATCTTTATGGGGAAGAACATCCCAAGAAGTGTGAGCAGTCTTGGGGGTCATTCATGGAATGCATCAACTTTCTTCTCCTGACAGTATTCCGTAACGATGCTGCAGAGACAGAATGCTTATACATAAGAAGTGGATTGAAGTAGCCCAACTGGGTTCCCATTTGCCAATTGATCAGTTGCATTCAGCAACTGAATGGCTATTGCCCTGTTTGTACTACTCCAACCGTGCTACAAATCTCACCACTGCGGTGAAGCCCTCTGATGATGCCAACCTAGCAAGTCATATTCTCCGTATGCTCCCTAGAAATTTGTAAGACCAATACGAACTTATTTGAGCATCAGTCCCTCAAAGTGTTTGGAAGCTCATGGAAGCCCTTGACATATTGAAAAGGCCTATCCGGCCAATAAGGATAGTGAAGCGCACAAGACTTTTGCAAAGTCCATTGACTCCTCCAAGAAGAAGATGGTTTTGTTCAAGGAACAACTCCCAAAGAAGCACCCCACAAGTGCAAAGCACTTCATTTTGTGCAAGAAACATGGGGGCGTGCACGACCCATAATACACAGGAGTGCCGCAAATATAAGCCTGTACAACCTAATTTCCGTGGAACTGATTTGGGAGGAAACCCGGATATAGAATGCATCCGGCCCATTTGATTTGTAATATCTTTTCCGCCAATAGGATCTCATTGTCGGAAATTACATCGCCAAAAAGCTGAGCTTTCTGGCGTTCAACTGATACGATCCACTTCAGTTTGAGGTATGGTCGTCCATTTCATTTCCGTCACAGAAAATTGGATATATCCTGACAAAAAGTTTGGCGGGAAAATCAGTTCCGCGGAAATTAGGTTGTACAGGCTTATATGAGAAGGATGGTACTCCGATGAAAGACTTTGCAGGAAGAAAGCCACATGGAGCATGTAGCTGGAGAAGTCGAATAAGAAACTCAAGCATGCACAGAAGAAGCGGAAGCGCCATCATGAAAGTGACAGCGATGACTCCAGCTCATCCTGATGAGTTGGGTACGGTAGTACTGGGGAATCCAATATGTGTTATTTGAAACCTAAGAGTAATGAACAAGAGAGTGATACTCACCTCAGTCCTCGTAAAACTACCAATCGTGCTAATTCAAAAATTATTTTGAATAATGATGTAAGTGTAAGTACACGAAGCACAAAAGACTTTAAAAGTCTTAACAAAACATCCAAAGGTTTAATTTTAAATAATCACATTGTTTAAGATACCGTGCTAAAGCAAGATCAAAAAAATCTTGCACCAAAAATCGAAAGTGATAAACAGAGTGAGATAATTGCTGAGCTGTCAGACTCCAAAATGTCAGATGCCTTTCTCAATAGTGCGACTACTTCCTCCACAAGTCAAATAGAAAAATGAGTCAATGCTGTAGTTGCCATAAAGCAAGGTACCATTTAGCAACTGAAAATCAATCTTAACAGAGACATGAACAGTCTGGGAGAAGTTGCTCAAGTAACAATGTCCTTAAGATCCTTCTAGATAGTGGATCTGATGGAGACTTGATGTTCCATGAAAAGGGAACAGCCATGCATTCCCCTACTTGACTAGGCAGATGCCAATTTCTTGGCACATGTCAAATGGGAACTTCCTCACCAAAGGAAGGAGTGAAGTGAACATATTTTTTTGATTATTCTGACAGCAAGGAGTATCTGGTATCACCAGACATTGTAGAGTATGGTAAGAAAAAAATGACTAAGCCAATGTACGACCTCATTCTTGGTTGTAATTCCATGAAAGATTTAGGAATTGTTCTAGATGTTCGAACAAAAGAAATATCAATTGATGAAATCATTTTGCCAATGAGCGACATCAATAGTCTGATTAAGTCAAAAATGGAAAAAAAGCCTGGGCTGTGAACAACAGTATGGCACACGAACCCAGTAGTACACAAGAAGTGACACAGAGAGTGGTCCTAGACGCAAAATACGAAAAAGCAGACCTCCAATCAGTTGTTAGAACCAACTGTACTCACCTCAGTGTCCAAGATCAAAATAAGTTACTAGAGTTGTTCACGGAATATGAGGAACTCTTTGATGGAACACTAGGTGAGTGGAATACGGATCCCGTCTCCCTAGAACTAAACAAAGGTGCTAAGCCATATCATTGCTGACCCTTCCTAGTCCCAAGACTACACAAAGGGACCATAATCAAAGAATTAAATAGGCTCTGTGTGAACTGAGGGTTTTTGAGTTTCAGCCAGCACCAGAATGGGCGTCACCCACATTCATAATACCAAAAACAATAAAACTGTACACTTTATATCTGATTTTTGGGAGGTAAATAAACTGCTAATTAGGAAACCGTTTCCATTACCAAAAATCAGTACAGTTTTGCAAGAGTTAGAAGGGTTTACTTTTGCGACAGCCCTTGACTTAAACATGGGTTATTATACCATAAGATTGGATCCCGATGCATCCAAAGTCTGCACCATCATTTTCCCATGGGGAAAGTATTCATATCTCAGATTATTGCAGGTTCTCCTGACAATTTTCATGCAAAAATATCACAGCTCATGGTAGCCTTAGAGTTCGTAAGAACTTATCTGGATGAATTGCTATGCATCACCAGGGCAAGCCTGGATGACCATCTAGAGCATTTACAGTTGGAACTATCCCGGTTGCAAGAAGTGGACTTGTGATCAACGCCCCAAAATCAAAATTCTGTGCTATTGAAACAGAGTACTTAGGATATATCCTAACCAGAACAGGCATAAAGCCACAGCCAAACAAAGTGCAGGCGATCCTTGCAATTACGCCACCAAAACAAGTCAAAGACCTCGGTAGGTTCCTGGGCATGGTCCAGTGCTATAGATATCTTTGGGCAAGATGTAGTGAAATTAGTGAAATACTTGCCCCGCTCACCTCATTAGTAGGAGAGTGTGGTCATACCATAGTCACCAAAGCCAAGAAAACCAAAAAGAGATCTTGGTATTGGGATGAGGTACATCAAATAGCATTTGACAACATAAAAACTACTATCGCAAAAGATGTAGTTTTAGCCAACCCTGATTTTTCAAAGGAATTTGAAATATACACTGATGCTTTGCCCAAACAACTGGGCTTGTGATTACTCAAGGTAATAGGCATCTTGCATTTTTCAGCAGAAAATTGTCTGTTACGCAACAAAAATACAGTGTGACCGAAATTGAACTACTGGTCATAGTGGAGACAATAAAAGAGTTCAAAGGCATGCTGTGGGGACAAACAATCAAGGTCTACACAGACCATACAAACTAAATTCAAGATGCCCTTGGACTAACTTCAGACCTTGTCTATTGGTGGAGATTATTACTTGAGGAGTATGGTCCTGAAATGGTGCACATCAAAGGCATCCATAATACTGTTGCTGATGCCATCTCTAGGTTAGACTCAGGTCCAACCCAAGATGACAATGCTAATTGGACGACATTCACGAAATGCTGGTGTCACTACACCAAGCATGCAATACATGCAGAAAGAACTTATGATCATCAGGAAGATATCAATATGGTGTTCACCAATTGCAGCGACAAAGATGTAATTTACCCATTAGCAGTAGAGGAAATTGCACAAGCCCAGACAAAAGATGCAACTTTGAAGAATCTTAGTAAACATGATACGTATTCCACTCAGTTAGTAGAGGATACACAATTATTATGTAAGGATGGCAAGATGGTCACCCCCAAAGTCCTTCAAAATCAAGCAGTTAGGTGGTATCACCACTATTTGGAGCATCCTGGACACACATGTCTTGAAGAGACGTTACACGCCACAATGTATTGGAAAGGTATGAGACATACCATCCGATCACATGTCAAATACTGTTGTATATGTCAAGTTAACAAATGACACAAGCACAAGTATGGAAAACTCCCTACAAAACTTGTCATCACAAGTCCTTGGGAGGCATTGTGTGTCAATCTTGTTGGTCCATACACTCTCTAAGGTAAAGATGGGACAGAAATTGACTGTATGTGTCTTACTATGATAGATCCAGCTTCTAGTTGGTTTGAAATAGTTGCACTGCCGGTAACCACATATGCGGTTACTCCCATGGATACAAAGGGGTAAAAGGGCACTAAGACTCATAACAACACTAAGTTACCATACTTTGACAGATCATCTGCAACGATAAGTAACTTGGTTAATAAGACCTGGTTTAGCCGCCATCCACGTTGTCAATACATTATTTATGACAATGGAAGTGAATTCAAACTTCACTTCGAAGCCCTTTGTGAATCGTATGGGATCTAGCATAAGCAAACCAGTATCAAGAACCCACGAGCAAATTCAATACTGGGCGGGTGCATCAAGTAATTACTACAATGCTCCACATAACTGAACTAGACGCGTTCCTAGCAAATGCTGTCTGGGCCATTCGCTCAACTTACCACACAGTACTAAAAGCCTCCCCAGGAGCAGCAATTTTTGGAAGGGACATGTTGTTCGATGTTCCCTTCCTGGCTGACTGGAATAAAATTGGAGAACATAGGCAGCACTAAACAGACCTCAACATGAAGCAGGAAAATCGCTCATGCCGTGATTGGGATTACAAAGTTGGTGATCAAGTACTACTTAGAAAAGATGGTATACTCTGCACATCAGAAAGTCAGTATGAAAGTGATCCTTGGACTATCACAACAATTCATACAAATGGCACCATCAGGATTCAACGCGGAACAAAATCAGAACGATTAAATATCAGAAGAGTCACACCCTTTTCAACAAGCAGACTTAATCAGTTCTAAGTGTCATTTTTTATGTGTCATCTCCATCTCCTGTATCAACACTTAAGCTTTACCACACAGTGACAGACTTTTCAGTTTGTTACACTAGTTATTTGAAGAACATGGATAAGTTTTTGACCTCATGTAGTTTTTCCCTCTCTCTTCAAGTCACCCTGATTCTCCATTTGTGGGGGCGAGTGACATAGGCCAAGTACCTACCCTATTTAGTACCCTTAAGTACCAAATATAAAACTCCCAAGTAAGGACTCATCCTAACCTCCCAAGTGAGGAAGGATTGTGACAAGGGCAAAGATCCATATCTTTGGATCTAAGCAACAGAAGAACACCCCTGGAGAGAACACCCTCAAGAGAAGGGTATTAACATACCAGGAGGTTTTGAACCTACAGAAAATCCAATTGTTACGTTTTAGGATGAAAGGGATTGCATTGCCCTTCCATCCTCATTTGTTCATTGTAATCAATGAACATAAGCTTGCAATTTACCAACACCAATAAAGTTGTATCTCCTTTACCTATAAAAACAGTATTTAATATTTTTTACATCCAACGGCTTAGGTCAAGCCCTTGGTTTCAGTAAATAAATGCAAATTTTCACTTGACAAAGCATGATGACTTGGCCATTTCAACATTACATCATACTCCAGCCCATATTGAATAGCAATACATTTTCATTCACCATGTTTCACTGTAGCAACAAGAACAACAACATTGCAAATGACACCAGATAAAGTTCTCTCATCATGAGTGCTGGAACCTAGGCTGACAGCCAAGGTGTAACATAGAAGGATAAGGTCAGGGCATGTTGTAATATCATTACAAAAGGGTCCCAAGAGAACAGATATCAGAAACCAGAGAGTGATGCACAGCACCTTATGCATTGGATGAACATTAGGCTCCAATTGCACAGAATATATGTGGACAATTCTATGTGCAATGCATAGGTTATTTCAAACAAAAGAACATCAATCCAACATAAGTCACAATCACTAGTGAGAAGAAGACGGCAAGCAAAGTCATAGACTTAACACATACTCACAGCAGCAGGCCAAGTGCACTTCTATACATCTGAGTTATAACACATCATGTCCCTTCACCTTATGCCGTTGACTTGAGGCAATGACACTAGCAAAATTGCCTGCCATGTCTGACAGTTTGATGGCGAGAGAGAGAGAGAGAGAGAGAGAGAGAGAGAGAGAGAGAGAGAGAGAGAGAGAGAGAGAGAGAGAGAGAGAGAGAGAGAGAGAGAGAGAGAGAGAGAGAGAGAGAGAGAGAGAGAGAGAGAGAGAGAGAGAGAGAGAGAGAGAGAGAGAGAGAGAGAGAGAGAGAGAGAGAGAGAGAGAGAGAGAGAGAGAGAGAGAGAGAGAGAGAGAGAGAGAGAGAGAGAGAGAGAGAGAGAGAGAGAGAGAGAGAGAGAGAGAGAGAGAGAGAGAGAGAGAGAGAGAGAGAGAGAGAGAGAGAGAGAGAGAGAGAGAGAGAGAGAGAGAGAGAGAGAGAGAGAGAGAGAGAAAGAAATGAACAATGATGATTTTGGCTATACGAATGCAACAGTTGAGAGAGGAAACTGTCCCCCGGATGACAGCAATGATTGTGCAATAGACAACACAACATCAAGTTCTTATTACAAATCGGAAAATAAATTGAGGCTTTTGTTCTGTGAGTCAGAAACAGCCAAGCAATGATTCATGCTCATGATTCATGATGTTCAATAACAACGAGGCAATGCAGCACAGTGCATGGCAATGCCGGGACAACAAGGAAGGAATCTATGCTGGAAAATTGCAACTATAATCTGAGATTGGGATGATCAGGACCAATGGTGAGGGCCCATCTTTTTGTCAAGTGAGAAGTGGCATGGCCATATGTGCACAAACTTGGCAGTGAAGGGAGTGGGAGGGGACAGGTGGAGATGGGACAGTGATGAGCAGTTCCTTTCTTCAATAAAAGATAATTTATTTTTTTCAATCATGTTTGATCTCTGTTTTCTAGCACTGCTCAGAGTTACACATTTGCTTTTGGCAATAGGAAAGTTGGCACCAGTCACAAACAGAAGAGGGGGATAGGGTGGTGAGAAAAAGTGGCTGTGGGGGACTGGGCTGGGATGGATGCAAGCATGTAATTTGGGATTTGGGTTTGAGTTTGTCACATGCAAAGGCCCAGAGCCTGCTGAAATCTCATGTAACTTACATTTCTTCAGTCCCTAGAAGTTTTAAAAAAGACAGGCAATCCCTAGAGGTGCTAAACAAGATAACACTCCCTAGAAGTTTAGAATGAAAAGGGGCTCAAAAACCCTTGAAGCTCTCTTAATTTCCATTTCATACTTCTGCGATCTCTGAGATTTTTAACAGGACATCCATTAATGCAAGATCAAACCATATCCCAGTACTTTTGAAATTCTGCAAATCAGGTTCCCTTGAAGACTTTTCGTCGTCGCGCGATGGAGTCAGAAGTGTAAAGATTCAGTTCATCGAATGTACTTTCCTGTAATCCCCGGTAATGCTGGGAAGTTATCACGTCGAAGGCCCAACACCAACTACCACTTTTGTCGTAGAATTATGACCTCTTTATTCCTACGCGTACCAGTATTGGAGAGATATTTTTAGTTCAACTTATCTACCTTTAGGATACACGAGTGCCAGAAGAATCTACCTTCGGCGAAGTTTCTTCTGTTTCTGTCGTCAATATCAAGACGTATGTACTCGTAAACTCACAACCGGAGTCGCAACACAATTCTTCACTCGAGAGACGTACGTCAAAAGAATGCTTTTCAATTCTTTTCTGTTAAAACAAATAAAAATAGACGACGATCATCTACGAAAGGTTTCTATGTTCCACTGGCGGGAATCGAATTTTGTGTGCTGAAATGTGGCCTTCTAGAACCTGAAAGAACATGCTCAGGCCTAACATAAAAATGTTGCTTGCTCGAGAGGACAATGTTATGTTGTTGACACTCTACACAATAATTTCATTATTTTTTCATGTTAAATTTCCCCGCCATCATCTTATCTTGCTCTTATTATCTATCTCTCGCCACAATGCACCATAGAGAATAGTTTTCTGTCGTGAGAGAAAACAACCAAAAAATCTCGATCCCCACCCATCAAGCAAGAAAAACCACATCATGGCCTCTGATACCGCCAGCGACGACGGCTACAACAACTTCTTGAGCTTTCTTCACAGCGCAGGAAGCCCCGCCGCCAACGGCGATGTAGAAACCGCCACCGCCAGTCGCGCAGAAAACCCTACCGAGTCGTCCAAAGAATCTCCCGACTACTCCCGGACACGAGTAAAACGCCTCGACGCCTCCTCGCGTCGCAAGTTCGTCTCTCGCCGCGCATCCACGACGGAAGAACGTAGGAATCCGTTCGCCGAGCGCGAGGGGAACGCGTTGATCTGGAGGGGGGTGAACATGACCTTGACGACGAAGCGCGGAGAGAAGAAGAAGCTCCTCAGCGATGTTTGGGGCGAGGTGCCTCCGGGGGAAATCACCGCCATCATGGGCCCCAGTGGTGCCGGGAAGTCGTCCCTGTTGAACATTCTCTCCGGTCGTAGCCGTTCCACTTCCTCGTTGTCCGTCGAGTCCGAAATTCGAATGAACGAATTTAAAGTCGACCCCACCGACATCGATGTGAGGAAGCAAATCGCTTTTGTAGCTCAGGACGATTCTCTCTCTTTCACGGCGACGCCGCGCGAAGCGATTCGCTTTAGCGCAAAGTTGCGTTTGCCCAGAATCACCACCGACGATGAGATCGAGGATTTGGCGGACAAAATGTTGGCTGAGTTGGGACTCAGCGACTGTGCTGACACTATGATCGGGGGTGCGCTCATCAAAGGGATCTCCGGGGGGGAGAGGAAGCGAACTAGTGTTGGGGTGGAACTGGTGACCAAACCTTCATTGGTCTTTTTAGACGGTAAGATATTTATTTTTGTGTACTCTGTTCCTTGCTTCAATGGAGGTGCATATGGTTTCATTCCATGTTCAACATTTCTTCATTCGTTTCACAACATAGAGCCGACATCTGGGCTGGACTCATTCTCTGCGATGCAAGTGATCAAAGTCCTCAAGAAAATTGCACATGCTGGATGCTCGGTCCTCTTCACCATCCATCAGCCATCCTCGGATGTCTTCAATTCATTCGATCGATTGATTCTCTTGAACAAAGGCATGGTCATGTACCAGGGACCAGTCAGCGACGTGCCGGAATACTTTGCCAAGCATAATCACCCTATGCCTCCCAATTACAACCCGGCAGATTGGTAAGACTACGCGGGTTGTGACTATGTATTGAGTGGTCGAGTAAAGCTCAATTGGATCGTCTTTGAAATCGATTCAATACCGTAGGATTATGGATGTCGCCAACCAGTATTCTCAGGAGCAGCTATGCCAAGAAGGTGCGGCCAAAATTGATCGCTGTTTCACAGAGTGCACGGAACTCTGTGGATGGACGTTAGCTGGCACTTTGTTCATTACGTCTTGGTTTTTTCGCTCTTTAGCTGTCTTGAAATCCCAGTTTTGATTGTCGTTTCTCCGCATTCATTTTAAATTGACATTGGCGTTTCTGCTCTCTCCCTTTCTCGTGTGAAGGATTCTTTTCTAGGGACTTAAGGAATCTTCCGCCTGCAATCGTCCCAAAGGACAAAGAACTACTTGATTCTCTAGGCGTCTCGTGGCATGACGACGTCAGTGATGACGAGTGGAAACATGTTGGCTTTGGCACGGAAGTTCGTTTGCTCTTCAAGCGAGAGATCATACACAATACTAGAAACAAGAAGGGTGTGGGTGCAAGATTTGCTCTGACTACTTTCATGGCAATATTGGTTGGAAATATCTTCTTTGGAGTTGGAGGCGACTCTAGTTTCAGTGATCCATCTGTAAGTGAACAGGCGATTATGTCGTCTCAAGGGACAACTAGTCCTGTCATTCATTGCCATGTCTTTGATACCTTTTTTATCTTTCCATCTTTCCAGGAGTTCAACAGTCATTTCGGCGCCATGGTACGGGATATAAACTCGAATCTTCCATTCCGCATTGCCCCTTGCTGGCGCTTAAATCTTATGTTATGTCAAATCTTCAGGTCATGATACTTATGATGTCAATGTTTGGAACGGCGATGCCTACTCTTCTGTCATTCCCAGAAGAAAGGCCCGTGTTTTTAAGGGAGTATTCGACTAACCATTACAGCGTGATCGCATACTTTATGTCTCGTCTTGCTATGGAGGCTTTCATCACATTCCTACAGATACTGGGTGAGCACTCGTTCACTACCGTTCTCTTCGTCTGAGAATTGTGTTTAACTCTAATCTGCAACTTTGCTACTTTCATACCTCTGCTGCCATGGCCTCAGTCTTGGTAAGATGATCACGTTACTTCTGCCCGATCCGCCAATCTGATCTCACTAACAAGATGTCCTTTCTGTGTATTTCCAATAGTTATCTATTGCGTATCCGCTCGTGGGCCTACAAAGTGGTTTCATGCGCTTCCTTTCCATTGAATATGGTTTGGCCATGAGTAGCACGGCTGTTGCAGTTCTCCTAGGATGTGCTGTTGAAGACCCCAACATGGCGACAGAGTTTCTACCCTTGCTGTTCGTCCCCCAGCTTCTATTCGCGGGTTTCTTCGTGCGGACTGATTTGATTCCTGCATGGCTGCGATGGGCTCAATATTTGTGTTCCCTCACGTATGGAGTTCGACTTGCTCTGCTGGCTGAATTTGGTGATTGTGCCAATGATCCCAGTTTTACACCCAACCTATGCGCTCAGCTGTTGGATGTCAACCAGGTTGACGAAAACGAAAAGGCTTTGTATTGGTCCATTCTTTGGGGCTTGTTTCTGGTTTTTCGACTTAGTGGTCTAGCAGTGTTGAGGAAGAAAGCCACCAAGTTTTATTGAATGCTCTTTGCATTTCTTAGGGTGTGTGGTATGAGGGTAACTTGTTCAAAATCACTCTCAAGTGCCTAACGTTTTCGTGTTTAGTTTAACCTGTAAGAACTAGTTACAGATTCAACTAAACGCACAAGTTAAGAGTACCAATTGATGATTGAATTACTTTAAAAGTAATTCCGTTGCACCCTACTATCCTCATTTCTTGCTTTTCGACATATGACCTTCCAAAAGCAGTAATATCTAGAAACCTCTACACTCAGTAACACTTCGATTCACTAAAAAGGTGGATCCTCTTCAAGTGGTGAAACTGGCCGCCGAACGATCAGCGCTCAATGGCTGAAAGTGATAAACAACCTATTAGACCGACAGTGCCCCTCATCCTGATACCTTGCATCTCTTGAATGATGAGAGTGAGGTGAGTAAAACGAATGGGACTTCGAAATGGAACCTGTTGTAAAATGATGAGGGGATACCACAATATGTTAGATGGTGATAATCATTAGGAATAGAATAAACCTAGAAAATACACTCACGAAAAGCTTTGTAAGTGAGACAATAATCAATTGTTACTTCTTTGGTGGGTGTCGTGTTAATGGTACGAAGGTGGTGGTAGTGATGGACCACAGTAGTCTTCTTGTGCTATTCCAGTTCCTCACCAACAACATGGTGGTGTATTGATGGAGGTCATAGAGATAGTCGAGAATGAACATTATGAGGAAAAAATGAACGAAAGTGATCTTTTTGCGTTCTCTTGATTTGGGAAGGATTCTATGATGATGAATGAATCCTTGACACCCGAATTCTGTAGATCAGATTTTTCCGAGCGTATATTATTGGTTTCTTTATGTTGTGAAAGATCCAATGCTTAATTTTCGGCGTGTCATGTCATTGGATTGTGTTTGATAATTTAAGGATAAAGATGTGTTGCACAATCTCCTCTCCCATGCAAGCATAAGGACTACATGGTAACTCTTCCTTTGCACTAGTAATAAGAAATATAGGGACTTCGTTTAGCTGAGCAGTTTCAGCATCATTTCAAGTGGACCGTTCATGCCCGGGTTCGGTCATCTCTGGTTTTCACGACGACTCATAATTACAACAAAAATGGTACATGCCCACACGAGTTTGTCTTCAGCCAGATCAAACAAAAGCAAGCAGCAGATAAACTGACAACTCGTAGTGTACGCATCCGCTCAACAGAACACATGCAATAAAGTAATCGTAATGATTCAGCAGAGGAATTAGTGATTACTATGCTTAGCACATAGATTACGACACGTATTTTCTCCGCCTTGTCGTCTACTAAGTGCCGCATCATGTGCAACAAGGCAGTAGGACTCAGTAGGACTGTCAATCTATAACACGATACTCCAGGTTGAAGTCTCAAAAGAGGTTTCGAAATCCCTACGTGAATCGTTCTCTTTCAGTACTATCTTAAGGAGTTTCCCAGGCTAAATAACCAACATTCGTACAGAATAAGATGGTCAACGAGAATGGAAAATCGGGATAAATTTACTCTGCGTCTTGTCCACCAGCCTTTCCAGCCTTACGAGACTCAGTTTGGATGTAGAGGTTGATCAAGAAGAGGGCGGGGAGGAAAGTTCCAAGAAGAACGGCAAGGTAGGCACCGAATGCAACTTCAAGGGAGAGTGTCTGTGTTGGGAGGGCCTCAACGATGGAGTCGAGGGCGAAGGCGGGTGTAGCGATGGAGGCTGCTGGGATGGCGGCAATGGCAGCTTTCTTGAAGTCGAAACCAGATTCGACAACCCTTTGGGCAACTAATGAAAACGGGCAGAGGTGAGTAATGATGGTAAACCTCACAGGCATGAATCTCCCCGTCGACGCAACACGCATACAATGAAAACATTTTTGTCAAGAAACATATAGAAGTCGCATTCTTCATGCGATGCACTGCACCAACGTCGAATAAATGTCGTGCGGGTGGATGAAGGCTGACAAGGTTGGAAACCGGCTTACGTAACTCCGACACCATCAATGGACTATGCAAACGTCCAACACCACTCACCTTGAGGAGCCTTGTTGGGGGCGAAGGCCATTGTGGCAGCAACCATGGCGAAGAGGGAGAGGATTTGAAAGGACTTCATGGTAGAGGTATCGGTGAGCAAAGCGTGCGGATTGACAATTATTTGAGAGCTTCGCGGAACGAAGCGACGAGACAAAAGGGGCGGCATGCTGGGGGCGTGATGCGAGAGATAGATTTTTTTAAGTACGTGTGACGTTAGTGGTTAGTCCCCTCACGAACAAGATCGCGAGTTTATCTTCAAGATACGAAGGACAGACGTTTTGATATTTCCCAATAACGCAGACATTCCGATAGTCAACTCTCGTTCAGTCGTGATTGTGCGATGGTTACCACTGTGATGTATGGTAGGATAAAAGGGTATCCCTGCAGGCAGAATTTTTTATCCACCCACGTAAAAAAAACCCACCCTAATGGGTTATGAGTATGGTTTTTTGGGGGTGGTCGAAAAATATTTTCTGCATCTCGGTCGCCAGTGCTGCAGAAAACATTTTTTGACCACCCCGAAATACCCACCCCTTTTCATTAGAGATATTGACGTCACAAATTCGCTTGTTTCTGGTTTTTATTTCTCGGTTTGTACGTGTTCGGTACTGCACCTCGTATATACTACACCCATACCTACCACACCATTCTTGTCTTAAAGTGGTCATGACGTATTAACAGCTGTCAAGTTCACGATTAGATAGCGTGGAACTGAACCAAAATGGGGTGCACGGACACGTTCGTTTTTTTTTCTGCCTGCAGATGAGGGTACCCACCGGGGCGACGGTCAGGCAAAGACGGAGGGGTGGGTGGTCAAAAAAGTGGTGAAATTCATCTGCCTGCAGGGATGGCCGTTTGGTACATTACAACATACTCTTCATTTCTACCTATCGTACCTCAAGACGTAGCACTAACTACCTAGTCCGCACGGGACGACTATGTACTTGTGAAAGGTAAATATCATATATACTTATCCTAGTAAGTAATAAAGTGTACTTCCCATAAAAAATGGTTTTACCCAATTTCCTTCACATTTGTGTTTTTGGCTTAGTTAACCCTCCAACGCCAACTTATGCAGAATCCTGCGCAAGTTAATTAACTTAAACAAACATGATGTTGTTTCATCATGTTCTCATCACTTTCAGTTCAAACTGATGCTTCAGTTGAATTCCTCGCAAAAAGTTGGCCATAGAGACCACTCCGATCATCCCTCTAGCAAGCCATCTTGTCGTCTAGCACAGCCAAATCATCTTCGATTGAGAGAACATAAACGTATTGTACCATCGGAAAGCCATCAGACGACGACCAATCATCTTTCTCGATTTCTTTGTAGATTGGGCCCGTTCGTACTACCGAACATTCCCTCCCTTTCCCAAGATTTACATCTGGTGTTGGGATAGTGTGCCTGTTCATGCAATCGAACGTACCTACCCTTGCCTTTGAAATCACAAGCGTGGAATCCCATTACTGAAAAGGTATGTGTCAAGATAGCACGGTTTGACGCTTAAAAGTCTTAACTTATGCAAGATTCTGCATAAGTTGTAAAAAACAACTTGTGCAGAATTTTGCACAAGTTAAGAAGATTTAGGACAAATTGGCGTTGGAGGGTTAAACGTCCCATATGAACTGAAGACCAACAAGAATCCATTTACTCCTCTGCAACAACACGGCAATGTGTGTAGCTCCACGTAACTCCTTCCAGTTTTCAAGATATGCCATTTGTCTCGTAATCGTAAATCTACTGCACACATAATATACAAACATTGCACCCACACACCACAATAACTTTGTGTGACAGTGGAAGGGACAGTTTTTGTGCAAACAGCCAAAAAATACAGTACCAATGCCATTTATTGTAAATAGAGAAGATACCTATTTTTTGTCATTACGGCTTCACTTACTGTGTTCCGAGCATAAGATCCTCTAAATTGGTATCTTTTGACTATAAACCAATTTTTACGGTATGACTTCATATCTTGACAGCAGCCAGCACAAGATTTTTAGAAGCTCCATGAAGTGGGAAATCACAAGAAGTTTTGTTCAATACAGCAAAATGCAGTGCTCTTAAAAACAAACACATATTTGTATCATTGTATATTTCATGAGGTACATAAAAAGGAAAATACGTGAGGTCACCTTGTCATATCACCACATGGTGACATAGAGATGTAGAGTGATTGGATTGCATGTCATACCATTTCAGACCATGTCATGCATAATGTGTGCAAAGTATTTTTAATACTGTCGCATAATGTCTCCTGTATCTTTTTTACATAAACGGACATTACTAATGTGACATGAGCCAAGGATACCTACTGGTACTCCTGACCCTTCCTGGGCCCAAGGACAGGTCCCAGGGGTACAAAGACAAATGGGATTTCTACTAACTAAGGGTAGGATCCCACCAAATAGAAGCAGGACTCATTAACAAGACTATTCAGTCCTGCAGGGCTTATTACTACTAATTGGTAGGACTAAATATACAGCCCATTCCAGATTCCACTGGATTCAGTTTGGCATGCAAGAATGCATGTACAGCCCAAACCAGGTGCATGTACACCTAGTTTGGCATGCATGAATCAATAGGATGCATCAAAACCTAACATCCTCGAATTACATGCAAATTGCATGCTAAACTAGAGAGGACTACCATGAGGCAGTCCTCATTTTCAATCAGTTTTATAGCTCGTAAAAATTAAACTCCAAACAACTGGAACACCCCTTTTTTACTTCCTTACCTACAATTACTTTTCGATTACTTCCGGCTTAGGTCATAATGAGCAAACTTTAATTAAGTCAACTCCAACCTTGAATTCCTTGTGAACCCATGAACAAAATGAGATCCAAAGAATCTACTACTAGCACATTAACAAAATGTGCCAAAAGTCTCTTGGGAGTAAGATAACAATTTGAGGAATGAGGGCGTCAGGGGGTTGCATGGTCATTTCAAGCTGACATACAAATCTAAGGGGCCACAGATCCACTTTAAAAACGATGCTACCTATATACAACAGAAGTTGTATCAAGACACAATTTTAAAGGTAATTGCACACAAATACGTGACAACTACCCATGTATCTCAATCAAAGAACTAATTTATTTACAGGAAAGAACAGTGCAGAACATGATAATATGTCTCTGTTACCTGTATTAGTGAATGTGTAGGTAAAAAAGTATCTCACTGGAGAAAGAGGAGAAGGAGCAGAAGGAGGAGGAGGAGGAGGAGGAGGAGGAGGATCACAGGGAGGAGGAAAACGAAAAGGACAAATTCTGCAGTTTCTTATTCAACTTTTAAAAATTCTCGTCATTCCTATCTGTCACATTAAAAGAGACAACATCAAAAATTTTCTGGTCCCATAAAATATGACTTTCTCTTATAACCTTTGTGATTGTAAGCTTATATGATATTTTTTATGTAGTAAGTATTTCATATCAATTCCTGTTTCATCCTACATGTGTCACATTTGCCATCATTGACCTGAAGCATTCACATACATGAATGTTGTCTAATGAACTCCCATTGAAACAATTGTGTGCATAATGATAAACTTGGTGATTGACTACATGATATAGTGAACCACATTTTGCTTAAATTTGTAGGTGTCCTTTTGTATATAAAATTGATATGATAAGGAGAAGAAGGAAGAGAAGGAGGAGAATTCAATTTGAATACGTATATAGTTAACGTTGAGGTGGACCCGTAAGGGTGGGCCTAAGGTACTGACCTAAGCCAGAAGTAATTGAAAAGTAGTTTTAGATAAGAAGTAAAAAAGGATGTTCCAGTTGTTTGGAGTTTATTTTTATGAGCTATAAAACTGATTGAAAATGAGGACTGCCTCATGGTAGTCCTCTTTAGTTTATCATGCATTTTGCATGTAATTCGAGGATGTTAGATTTCTATGAACCTTATTGGATTCATGCATGCCAAACTGGGTGTACATGCACCTGGTTTGGGCTGTACATGCATTCTTGCATGCCAACCTGAATCCATCTGAGCCTGATTGGGCTGTAGATGTGATCCTGCCAATGGATCCCCAGGACCTAATGGTCTTGTTGATAAGTCCTGTAGTACTCAATGGTCTTGTTAATGAGTCCTGCTTCTATTTGGTGGGATCCTACCCTTAGTTAGTAGAATTCCTATTTGTATGTGTACCCATGGGCCTGATATTGGGCCCAGGTTGGGTCAGTGGTACCAGTAGGTATCCTTGGCTCATGTCACTCGCCCCCACGAATGGAGCGATAAGGTGTCAATGCACACGAAAAAGCAAACCTCCTGAGGAAAAAAACCCCGAGGAGGAAAAAATATGGTGTAGCATATGACAACGCGTAAGTCTTAGGAGGAGAAAGGGGTTAGGTACATTGTATATTTAGTTTATTCAAAGTATGGTGTAACTCTCCTGATGTTAAGTCGCTCGGACTTAGTTCCACGTTGAACCCTTATTGTGCCATTCGTATGAACTGACGTGATAGTCCAAGGATCACTTTCACACCGGCTCTCTGTTTTGCGGAGGATACCGTCTTTTTGCAGCAGTACTTTGTCACCGGGCTGGTAGTCCCAGTCTATGCGAGAGGCGTTCTCCCATCGTGTGTTACGGTCTATTTGCTGTTGTCTATATTCCCCTATTTTAGACCAGTCAGCAATGTAGGGGACGTCAAACAACATGTCCCTTCCAAAAATAGCTGCTCCTGGCGAAGTTTTTAGTACTGTGTGATAGGTAGAGCGAACGGCCCATGCGGCATTTGTGAGAAAGTCAGCAATGTCACTCTTGCTGATGGTGTTGGCCATATCCAATTCAGCTGTGCGGAGCATCGCCATGATTGTTTGATGCACCCGCTCGAGTATTGCGTTCGCTTTTGGGTTTTTGACACTGGTCGGCTTACGCTTCAGACCATATTAATCACAGAGGGTCTCAAAGTGAAGTTTGAATTCACTTCCGTTATCATAGATAATGTATTGACTACGTGGGTAACAACTAAACCAGGTCCTGTTAACTATATTACCTACTGTTGCTGATGTCTTGTCAAAGTAGGGTTGCTGTGGTTGGACATGTGTGTCTTTGCTCCTTTGCCCCTTTGTACCTGTGGGAATATCAAGCTCCTGGAGCTGTGATATCGGAAACTCTACAATTTGGAATCAGCTTGTTGCAGGGTCGATAATTGTGACGCACATGAAGTCAATTTGTGTCTTGTCCTTGCCCTTGAGGGTGTACGGTCCTATGAGGTCCACACATAATGCCTCCCAAGGGTTGGTGATTGCAAGTTTTGTAGGCAGTTTCCCGTATTTTAACTGTCTGCGCTTGTTCACCTGGCAACTACGACACTTCTTGACGTGTGATTGGACTGTCGTTCTTAGACCTTTCCAATACATTGAAAGACGAAGAGTTTCTTCGAGACGCTTGGTCCCGGGGTGTTGTAGGTAGTGGTGGAACCAAGCTACCGCACTGTGTTGGAGGCTTTTTGGAATAACCATTTTGCCATCATTGCAGAGTACTTTGATGTTCTCAACTAAATAATCTCAACTAACTGCGTGGAGTAGCCTTTGTTGAGAAGGCTTTCATCTTCTTGTTGTGCCTCCGCTATCTCTCTGGTTGTGAGAGGATAGATGGAGTCCTCTTTGTTTTGATTCGCAAACACCTGGTTCATGGATTCCTCGGTGGTTGCTAGGGATGATTCCGGCTGTGTCATGTTATGGTAGCACCAACACAGGGCGAAAGTCATCCAAGTTGACCTGTCATCTGTGACGGGTCCATAGTCCAGTCGTGAGATGGCATCCGCAACTGTATTTTGGATGCCCTTGATATACAAAATGGTGGGGCCATACTCTTCTAAGAGTAATCTCCAGCGATACACTCGATCAGAGGTCAGACCTAGAGCATCCTGCATTAGATTTTTGTGGTCAGTGTAGACCGTAATTTGTTGTCCCCAAAGCATGCCTTTGAACTCTTTTAGTGTTTCTACTATGACCAGTAGTTCTTGTTTGGTCACACTATATTTTTGCTGCACCTGACTCAGTTTTCTACTGAAGAACTCCAGCGGCCTGTTGTTTTGAGTAATTACAGCGCCCAATTGAGATTTGGAACTATCTGTGTAAATCTCAAATCCCTGTGAGTAATCAGGGTAGGCCAAGGTAACATCGCGAGCGATAGTTGCCTTTAAAGTGTCGAATGCTTGCTGATGGATGTCATCCCAATGCCACCGCTTTTTCTTAGTTTTGTTAGCCCTTGTGACCTTGGTGTGTCCACACTCACCAACTAAGTTGGTTAATGGTGCAAGTACTTCACTGTGTCTTGCCCAAATGTCTCTGTAGTATTGGACCATGCCCAAAACCTACGGAGTTGTTTAACATTTTGAGGCGATGTTAATACGATGATTGCCTGTACCTTCTTTGGTTGTGGTTTTATACCATCTCTGGATAGCACATATCCTAGGTATTCTGTCTCCATGGCACAGAAAGACGACTTCCGTTCATTGACGGTCAAGACTGCGTCTCGCAACCTGATGAAAACCCTTCTTAATTTAGTAAGGTTGTCTTCTAGGTTACCCTTGCTGATGCACAGTAAATCATCAAGATAAGTTCGGATGAACTCAAGGGTTGCCATTAGCTCAGACATCTTAGCCTGGAAGATGTTGGGAGAACATGCAACACCCATTGGTAACCGCAGGTAAGAGTATTTACCCCACGGAAAGATAATGGTGCATATTTTGGACTCATCTGGATCCAATCTAATGGTGTAATAGCCCATATTTAGGTCAAGGGCTGTGGCATATGTAAAGCCTTCTAGTTCTTGTAGAACAGTGCTGATTTTGGGAATAGGAAATGGTTTTCGCACTATACGTTTATTTACTTCCCTAAAATCGCTGACAACCCGAACGGTGTTCTCCTTTTGGGGTATGATGAATGTGGGTGATGCCCATTCAGAATCTTCTTGCCATTTAAGTACCCCTAAGTCACATAGTCTTTGTACCTCTCTTTTGGTGATTTCTATGTGCTTCTTGGGTATGGGAAAAGGCCTGCCGTGGTATGGCTGTGTTCCTTCCTTTAACTGGAGGGAGACCCGCTTACAATCCCAGTCACCTAGCTTCCCACTAAATAGCTCCTCGAATTCTTGTAGGAGCTCCAGTAACCTTGCTTGTTCTGGGCCACTGAGGTGTGTGCAATTGTCTCTGACAATTGCCCTGAGATCCGCTTTTTCATACTTAGCGTCTAGTATTTTATGAGGCGCTTTGTTGCCTCCAGAGTGCTCTGTGGTTCCTTGGATGTCTCATGGTAGATGCTATTATTCATAGTCCAAGCTTTTTCCACAGTCGCTCTTGTCTGTAATTTGTTGATGTCTCTCATTGGCAGTGAGATGTCATCTACTGTAATTTCCTTTGTCCAAAAGTCTAGGACAGTTCCTAACTCTTTCAAGGTATTACTACCTAGAATGAGGTCAAACCCTGGTTTGGTCATGTCATCTTCTTTGTATTCCACAATGTCAGGCTGTAGAAGATACTCCTTGGAATTGGAGTACTCAAAGAATTTGACTCTGATCTTACCTCTTCCAGTTGTCTGGAAGCTCCCATTTGACATATGCCAAGACTTTGGCACCTGCCGAGCAAGGTAGGGAAAAGGCTTGTCTTTTCCTTTTGAAAGGAAAATAAGGTCTCCATCAGACCCAGAGTCCAGTAGGACTTTGATTTTGTTACTGGGGTGACTCGGCAGAGGTTGTTTGTATGCTCTGGCGGATTGACTTTCAGTCGCTGGTTCCATTATGGCTACCAGTGCCGTGACACCCAGGCGGTCCTTGGTGCTTGCTGCAATCACTTCCTTTTTGTGATTGATACTATAATTCACACCGGGCATGTCAATACTGGCCTCAGTATGCTGTGTTTTGTTACTGACAACTTTTTTGTCGTAAGATTTTTAAGTTAGATGAGGTCGTTGACTTCATTTTATTTTGAATTTTTAAGTCGGGCTTTTTTGTTTTGGAACAAGATTTTTTGATATTTTGTTTTTAGTGACAGCTATTTTAATTGATTTTGAATTTTGACTTTTATTAGTCAGGATAGCTTTACTCGGACTGGGGGTAGTGTAACTGTCAACTGCAGTATTTCATTTTATGTTTCTTACATCTACGTAATTCCCCAGTGCTATCCGACCCGCACCTTCACGAACTGTTGTCGGAGTCGCTGTCACTTTCCGAGTCATTAGTGCGACATTTCTTGCGCTTGCGGAGAGCTTTCTTCAACTCCGCCTGGACTATCTGGGCGAAGTTCGCACCCTCCGGTTTCCTTTCCTTTGAACTGGGCTTACCTGCGCCCCCGTTCTTATTGATAGGAGTACTGTCCTTGTTATAGGGACGGCAGTCACGCGTATTGTGACTTTTGTGCGGCCCCCCGTGCTTCTTGCATAGCACACAGTGCTTTTCGGTCCAGCCCACCTTCTTGGGCTTCTTGGGGATGCAGGAGTCCATCGACTCCATCTTCCACTTCTGTTCAGCCCCTTTTGCCTTAGTCGTATTGGCGGGCTTGTTATCGAGTTCCACATTGTTCTTGATATTCTCTAGGACCAATAGTGGGGCCCTAGTACTGACTGGAGTGGTATTCTCCGTCAAATCATACTGGGTCTGCCACTTGGCTGGACACATGCGCAATAGATGAGTCGCGAGGTCAACGTCATCAAGGGGCAATACCTTCTTAGTAGCCTGATTAGCCTTCGGGCTGTAATACAGGCAGGGCAATGTCTCGAGGTAGCTGTTGAGCTGTTCTACTCGAATGAAAAACTGACGTATCGAAACCCGGTTGGGCTTCTTCAACGTATTCGTGATATAATACTTGAGGGCCTCGCCCGCGTCATGACGAAACACCTGCAGCAGGTGAAACGTGACGCACTCGTGAAACGAGTCCCAAGTCTTCTTGGGACTCTCCATGTGCGGTACTCCCTTGATGTCTTCCCAAGCAGCTTTAGTCATCTGGGCCTTGATGATCTTCTCCCATGGCTGACGAGCCTCGTCGGAGAGGAGGTTTCCATACAGCTCGAAGGGCTTCGCTCCGGCCGTTGAGACGGCAAGCTTCGCATCTTCAAGAACCTTCAGGAACTTGTCGTAGGAGGCCTTGACTTCCACTAGGGCAGGTGAAGACGTGTATGTGGTCGTACCGGGCGCATCTCCTTTATTGCCCTTCTTCTTTTTTAGGCATTGCGTACTTTCATGTACTCTTCCTTTGCTAGTTCAGCCTCGATCTTGGCTGTTTCAACAGCCTTCTCGGCTTACGCGAAATCCGTGTCAAGCCCCATTTGCTTGCACGCGTGAATCGCGGAGAGTACATGCAGTAGAAACTGCTCGGGAGTCCCAGACGCCCATACCGCCACCTTTAACTCATTCCTGGTATTCGGGAGGGTCAATTTAAAATAGGTGGTCTTTTTGTCCTTCGCGAGGGCATCCTGCACGGGGGTATTTTATATTTATGGTCGATTTTGGTCACTTTCTGCAAAATGGTCACCAAAAAATGGCCTATATAATATAGTTTATGGACGTTTGGAGAAAACAAACAAGATTTTAAACGTTTCGAATCTTAAAATGTAACAATAATTTATATTAATGTCCGTATACATATAAACGGGTTATATAAATTGAAATTACTAGATATACAGTATATTGATTTTTAGGAAACTTACTATGTTTAAATAACTCGACGAAATTTGATAGTATTATTTTATATTTATGGCTGTATATCAAACTCAGACATGTCAACATGTCTGAATATAAGCTAATGTTTGTCCGTTTATTTTTATTAATGTCTGTATATCATTTAATCACACATTTTCTTGCCTGCTGCGTAACAACCATCCTGTAAGCATTCAAATTGTTATATACATAATCATGGGGTATGCTTATTCACATACGTACATGAATACTAAATATATCATACTATACGGGTCTACACATATTAGGGAATGAAGGTTTCGATAAGCAAAAATGCCCGTTTGCGGCACATATTTTAAATATCCATTGGTTGCTCACTAATTTGTGCCACATCGCTAATTTTTTTGTATGGTAAGGTACCACCTTACTGGTAGATACAATACCACACCCACGCTGCATGCAGGCTGCTCCAGAACTGCTTTCCACCACCATGCAAATATCAGCCCAATTAGAATGACCGACAATGAACAATGAGCAAAATGATTGTTTTGGCATCATCGGATTGTGATGATGCAATACCACCATGATCGCATCTTGAAGGGACACCTTTTGGTAGAGTAGATCGTGAAATGTGCTTGCTGTGACTGTTTTTTTCACGGCAGCAGCATGAATGTTTTTACATGTGAGCAGTGGTCGCACCGAACGAATCGAACGACGCTGATCAAGATGGGCCTGAATGACTCCCAATACGGAGTTGTCACATTGGGGAAGTCGTTTTTACGCAATCGCGGCGAAACTTTATTACGCCACTGCACTGTCACGCTACTTTGTTTGTGCAAAATCGATTTGTTATATACATAACTCGCGGCACAGGTACGTCTGTTTTATGTATATCAATTGTTTATGTACATAACGCGAATTATTTTATTAACACAACTGCAACACTCCTTTGTTTGCAAAAATCGATATGTACATCGATATGTTATGTACATAACAAGGATTGATTGAAAAAAAGGTATGTTTATGACATTATTATGTATATAACAGCACATGTTCATAACATTATTATGTATATACCAACAAATCGCTTTTTTTCTGCCCATCTGTTTTGTTGGGCCACATGTGAAATGATCCCATACAGGTATGTTTATGTCTTTCTTATGTACATACCAACATATGTTTATGTCGTGGTTATGTATATACCAACAATCACTTTTTTGCATCCCTTTCCAGCCACATGTGAAATGGTCACACCTAGGTGTGTTCATGTCCTTGTTATGTATATGCTACACATGTTTATGTCATTGTTATGGATATTCCAATATATGTTTTTCGGACGCTTTTATGGCATCATGATTGATTGATCGAAAGTAAAGGTATGTTTATGACATTATTATGTATATAACAACACATGTTCATGACATTGTTATGTATATACCAACAAATCGCCTTAATTCTGACGAAAAGGGAGATTGGCGACGGGATATGTGAGTATAACTGACTTTTGGAGATGACAGATATGACATGAGAATTAACGCTGCTTCTCTGTGTGTGTAAAAAGACATCAAAGGATGAATAATGTCATGGAACGATACAATAGGGAGTTTAATGACCTCTTCGATTCACCAAGGCCGGGATTGTTTGTTTTCTGTGAAAGAGTTCGGGAGGAAGCATCGCGATGGGTTAGGACACACGAGGACGCGTTGAAGGGGAATTTCAAACACAGACAAAAAAGGAGCGATGTGGCTTGGCCAGAGATACCCTCCGATTTTGATGAATGGGCTCCTCCAAAGAAGAGAAGGACTCAGGGTGCATGACAACACCCAGAGTTTTTCAGAGTATGACATTTTTCGTAACGAGAAGGTAAGTTTATGCATTTGTTATATATATAACTTTGTGTCGTCTTGGTGAGGAATGGCTATGACAGTGTCTCTTTTTGGGCAGTCCAATCAGTTTATGTTCGTGACGTTGTTATATACATAACAGCGTGATCCCAGAGTTTTTCAGAGTATGATATTTTTCTTAAGAAGAAGGTAAGTTTATGCATTTGTTATATATATAACTTTGTGTCGTCTTGGTGAGAAATGGGTGTATAACATAGTCTCTTATTGGCCAAACCACTCAGGTTATGTTCGTGGACGTTGTTATATACATAACAGAGTGATATATAACTTTGTGTCATCTTGGTGAGGAATGGCTATGACAGTGTCTCTTTGTGGGCAGTCCAATCAGTTTATGTTCGTGACGTTGTTATATACATAACAGCGTGATCCCAGAGTTTTTTCAGAGTATGATATTTTTCCTAAGAAGAAGGTAAGTTTATGCATTTGTTATATATATAACTTTGTGTCGTCTTGGTGAGAAATGGGTGTATAAGATAGTCTCTTATTGGCCCAACCACTCATGTTATGTTCGTGACGTTGTTATATACATAACAGAGTGATCATGTGTATTTCTCAGGCATTGAAGACATCTGAGTAAGCGAGGGTATGTGATTGCAATTTTGTTTTATTAAGGTTTTTTTTAAAGCATGGAGGATGAACCTGACACTTTTTCTTGCTGGATGTGTTATGTTGAAAACAGAGTTATATACATAATCACATGGATACAGTGCCCAAAAGGTTTTTTCCCACAGTGCTATCAGCCACCTGCTGTGGTTTTTTCACCCTGTCCAGTCAATACCCCCCAGATTCGTTTGTCATGTGTGAAGAAGAATTGGGGGTAATAGTAGAATAATGAAATTTATTGTAACAGGATAGTATTTTGGTGGCAATTTATAACTTATAAACTGGTAAATCCAGTGACCATTTTGCAGAAAGTGACCAAAAGTGACCAAAAATATCTCAAACCTGCACTGGATCCTGCTCAGGAATATAGTGTATAGGGGAATTCTTCCCGCCAACGCCACGTTCACACTCTACCCACTTGAGCCCTTCTGGAAATGCTTTCACGGAGGACATGGCTCTCAATTTTTCACCTAGACTAGTGCCTATGAAGAGCATCTTGTAGGAGCTCCTTGGTCGACTGAGGAAAAAAACGTTTGCACCATGACATGCAAGGAACGTAGTACCCTGCATGGTAAACCTCGTCTTGTCGACCGCCTGTAGGTTGTCGGGATGAGCCTTTTGTGTGATAGACATTGCAACCAACTTACCGAGTTCAGCTATTGTACGATAGTGACCCAAGCCGGAAGTAATCGAAAAGTAGTTGTAGATAAGAAGTAAAAAAAGGATGTTCCAGTTGTTTGGAGTTTATTTTTATGAGCTATAAAACTGATTGAAAATGAGGACTGCCTCATGGTATGACATAGGCCAAGAATCTGGAGCTTCCAGCTGGAACTCCATAAGTCTCCTTCACATTGTTTGATACAGAGGAAGGACTCAAAAGTCATAAGATATGAGTTTCTCAGAAATCATATCCAAATAGGACTTCCCTTCCTAGAACTCCACCATACATATTGTAGGTGTTTTCTTAGCTTGAATATCCAATGGAGGATTTCCTTCTCAGGAACCTTCCCATGGGACAGTTCCTTTGGGCAGTTGAATATGAGCCAGTCATGGAACTGCCACAAATCACTGCCAATCTCTCCCATGATCATTTGTGTTTTTTATGCATGAGATAACTAGTATCTCATTCATCAGTTGTACAGTAGTACTAAGCTCATAAAAACAAAGTCAGCAAAGTCTACAACAAGATTTTTTAAATAGTTTCTGGCTTAGGTCACTATCAATTGATAACCTACTCGAGCGAATTTTTTTTGACCGTCTGTCCAATGCCGCACTGTCCTTCGACCGTCCGTCACCGTCGAGCTGACCACCGTCTGTTCAACACCGTCGCGTCTGTCCTCCGCCAGTCCAGCGTTCAGCATCCACATGTTCGCCCGTCGAGCCACCGTCTTTCGTGCGCCGGTAAATAGTAGCACCACGTCTGCGCTACGTGATCCCGCCGCCAACAAGATTCGTGCCAATCGTGTCTCCTTCAAGTGCAAACCGCCACGAAGCTCCTACAAGACCCTTTTCCTTGGAACAAGTCTCGGAGCAGCCCTCTCAAGAATGTCTGCTGAGAAAATTGCCCCTATTGGGCTTAAGAACCAAGAGTGCGAGCACGGAAGAGGTGGCGAGAAAGCCCCTATCCGTTATGTGCCGGATCGGGACCCAGTCCAAGAAGCTTTGGACCTCAAGCCTGAGACCCTCAAGTGCACCCTCGCAAATGGGTCAGAAACCCGAGTCACGGTTTGGTCCGGACACGGTACCAACGAGCAGTTTGTACTGCACGTGAACAAGGCGTATAGTACCGCCAAGAAAATGGGGCTAATTCCCGCCTGCGATGATGCCGAAAAGGCATATGAGTCGAAAAAGGTGATTGGAAGGCTATTCTACGCAAACTTGCCGATGACCCCCTCAGCAAGACTGAGAAAGAGAAAAAGACCGCAGAGTCACTCTCCCTAAAGGCGGACATGCTCGCCTTAAGGACAAAAATGACAGACTCGGCCCTAGAAGTTTTTCAACTCTACGCCAACCTTCTCACTGAGGAGGCACGTCAGCCCTGGGACTTAATTGTCAAGGAGCAGACAGAGTCAAGTCCCTTTCACGACATCTTCGGAGTCGAAAGGAAGAAGTCACCGGGCAAGACGTCCGAGTCATTCAGGAGGGTCAGTTACTCCACCTCCAATCGTGTTTCGCACATGACGCAGGCAAAAATTTGAAATTCTATATTTCAAATTGCCTCAAGAAGCCCAACAAGGTTCGGGTGTGTCAGTTTGTGCAGCGCGTGATGCAGCTGAACAACTACGTGGAAGACCTCCCGTGTTTGTACTACAGCCCAAGTGCAAGTACAATGACCCAACAGGTCTACTCCTTCACTGACGAACTCGCATGCCATATCTTGCGCATATTTCCATTGAAGTGGCAGGACCAGTACCACTCGCTTGAGAAGTGCTATCCCGAAGGGGTTAAGCCTCTATTGCTCATTCTTGAGCGAATTGAGGTGGTGCACCCGGTGGATGAGAGGCAGTCGTTTTCTAAGCCTGCAAAGGCCCAAGGAGCTGAACAGCCCTCCAAGAAGTTCGCGCTAGGCGCACGAATTCCCAAGAAGCCCAAGCAAGCACGCACGGAGTATATGCGCGTGGACAAGAACTGCAAGCTATGCACAAAGCATGGGGGCGCACACACCATGCATAACACCGCGGAGTGTCACCGGTACAACAAAGACGGAACTCCTACGTGAGGTACTTTCGGGCAAGCTGCACAAAAGTCCCGCGAAGACAGTTGCCCCAAGAAGTCCTACGCCCAGGTCTTGGCTCGTATGGAGAAACTTGAGAAGTCTCTCAAGAAAGCCAACAAAAAAGGCAAGAAACGTCGCCGTCTCGAAGAAAGTGACAGCGATTCTGACTCATCCTGAAGTGTCGGGTCGGGTAGTACCGGGGAAAATGAAAATAGTTGTAAGAAAATTAAAACTAGCCACGAGTTAGCCAATTACACTACCCCTGGTCCGATAAAAACTACCAGTAACCAAAAATTAGAATTAAATGACAACATTTTAATTCCAGATTATTCGAGTCCCTTAGTGGACGTAACTTTGAAAAATCTCAAAGACACCTCGAACTTGTCCACTAACTTTGATGTAGATCCCAACTCAGTGAGGGACACCCTACATAAATCAAAGTCAATTGAGCCATCTAACCCACAAAAATCAATGGACTCAGTAACAGCAGTACTAGCTGTGCAAAAATTAGCGACTGGAAGTCAGTCCTCGACAAAACTCAAACACTTGTCCAGGAGTCGCAAAAACAACTTCTTGAGAGTACTATTGGACACTGGTTCCGATGGTGACCTCATGTTCCATGAAAAGGAACCACCAAGCGTTTTCCCTACTTGACTAGGCAGGTGTCAAAGTCTTGGCACACGTCGAATGGGTGCTTCCAAACCAAAGGAAGAGGCGAAGTCACTCTAAAATTCCTAGAGTACTCAAACAGCAAGGAATACACAGTTAAACCTGATGTTGTTGAGTATGATGGAAAAAAGATGGCTAAGCCAGCGTTTGACCTCATCTTAGGTGTAAAAACACTAAGAGAGCTTGGAATTGTTCTAGATTTTTGAACAAAGGATATTACCATTGATGAGATCATCTTGCCGATGAGAGACATCAACAGTCTGTCAACTAGCTCTAAGATTGAAAAAGCTTGGTCAGTTAACCACATCATGATTCACGAACCACGTAGTACCGAGGAAGCCACTCAGCGTGCAGTTCACATCTTAGATGCAAAATATGAAAAAGCAGACCTCCAATCAGTTGTTGACAACAATTGTCCTCACCTTAGTCTACAAGATCAAAACAAGTTGTTGGAGCTCCTCCGTAAATACGAGGACCTCTTTGATGGTACACTAGGTGATTGGAATACTGGGCCTGTCTCCTTCGAACTGAAGGAAGGTGCAAAACCGTACCATGGCAGAGCCTACCCAGTGCCACATACAGTAAAAGAGACTCTCATGAAAGAGCTCAAAAGACTATGTGACCTAGGGGTACTACAGTGGCAGCCCGCATCTGAATGGGCTTCACCATCGTTCATAGTACCAAAAAAAGATCAGACTGTACGTTTCCTAAGTGATTTTAGAGAAGTAAACAAAAGGATAGTTAGAAAACCATTCCCGTTACCTAAAATTAGTACAGTCATGCAAGAGTTAGAAGGTTTCACTTTTGCCACAGCCCTTGATTTAAACATGGGCTACTACACCATTAGGTTGGATCCAGATGCATCCAAGATCTGCACCATTATATTTCCATGGGGTAAGTACTCTTACCTCAGGTTACCAATGGGAATTGCTGGTTCTCCTGACATATTTCAATCGAAAATGACGGAACTAATGGCCACCCTTGAGTTCGTAAGAGCTTACATTGATGATCTACTATGTATCACCAAGGGAACCCTGGAAGACCACCTGGCTAAATTGGAATTGGTCCTCTCCAGACTGCAAGATGTGAACCTAAAAGTAAATGCTCGCAAATCAAACTTCTGTGCCATTGAAACAGAATATCTTGGGTATATCCTCTCACGAGAGGGAATTAAACCACAACCCAAGAAGGTACAGTCGATACTTGCACTGACACCACCCAAAAATGTCAAAGACCTCCGTAGATTTCTTGGCATGGTCCAATACTATCGAGATCTTTGGGCACAGCGCAGCGAAATGCTTGCCCCACTCACAAGCCTTGTAGGCGAGTGTGGTCATACCAAACAATCCAGACTTCTCAAGGTTAAAAAGAAACCCTGGAAATGGACTGAGGAACATCAAAAAGCATTCGATGACGTAAAGGCCACTATCGCCAAAGATGTGTCCTTGGCCTACCCTGATTACTCAAAAGGGTTTGAGATCTATACTGATGGATCCAAGAGACAACTTGGAGCCGTCATTACTCAGAACAACTGGCCAATTGCATTTTTCAGCAGAAAACTCTCTGTCTGTCAGCAAAAATACAGCGTAACTGAAATTGAACTTCTAGCCATTGTTGAAACACTCAAAGAATTCAAAGGAATGCTGTGGGGCCAGCCTATTGTAGTCTACACAGACCACAAGAACCTCATGCAAGATGCACTCAGTTTAACCTGTGACAGGGTTTACCGTTGGCGTTTATTACTAGAGGAATATGGTCCTGAAATCGTGTACATCAAAGGAATCCACAACACAGTTGCGGATGCGATTTCACGCCTTGACTTTGGTCCAACAAAGGACGTCAAGGAAAACTGGATTACCTTCACCAAATGCTGGTGTTATTACACTATGCAATCAGAAGAGGACCCATCCCCAGCACAACACTCAGACCTCATGAACTTTGTGTTTGCTAACCGCAGCGAAGAGCATGCGATCTATCCCCTGACAGTTCGGGAGATTGCCACAGCTCAACAAACGGATGAAATGCTGGACAAACTCAGCCTTCTGGAGGCATACAAACCTCAGCTGGTAGAAAATGTTCAAGTACTGTGCAAAGATGGCAAACTTGTCATCCCACAGGAACTCCAGCAGCGAGCAGTACAGTGGTACCATCACTATCTGCAGCATCCTGGGACAACCCGTCTCGAAGAAACTCTTCGCGCTGCGATGTATTGGAATGGTTTGAGACACTCTGTCCGCACCTTTGTCAAAATTTGTCATAAATGCCAAGTCAACAAATGACGCCAACATAAGTACGGTAAATTGCCTACAAAATTGGTTGTATCAAACCCCTGGGAGGTACTATGTGTGGACCTAATCGGACCATACACTCTCAAGGGCAAAGACGGCACTGAAATTGACTTTATGTGTGTCACAATGATAGATTTCTATGAACCTTATTGGATTCATGCATGCCAAACTGGGTGTACATGCACCTGGTTTGGGCTGTACATGCATTCTTGCATGCCAACCTGAATCCATCTGAGCCTGATTGGGCTGTAGATGTGATCCTGCCAATGGGTCCCCCAGGACCCAATGGTCTTGTTGATAAGTCCTGCAGTACTCAATGGTCTTGTTAATGAGTCCTGCTTCTATTTGGTGGGATCCTACCCTTAGTTAGTAGAATTCCTATTTGTATGTGTACCCATGGGCCTGATATTGGGCCCAGGTTGGGTCAGTGGTACCAGTAGGTATCCTTGGCTCATGTCAGGTACGTGTTAACATAGACGGATATGAAAACTTGCAGTGTCTATGATGTGTCAACCATAAGACTCGGGTTGTATGTTGCATCATACGGTAAGGCCCATTCTGTCAATCCAATTAATTTCCTATTTTGGGCAGCCTATTTGATTTGGTAATGCTCTATATAGGCTCCAAGGAATATAGGCCATAAATAGGCAAAAATCTCTTTGAGGGGCCATAGATTTGAAATGAGGTTTTTGATAGGATTTATTTGCCTATTTAGATGTGACACGACATTTTTAGATATTTTCTGCGTTCACGTACATAACAAAAAATGCGAATCCACCCACCACGTGTTTCAATGTCACATAAAGATCGAGAGTGCCAAAATGTTATGTCTGCCAATAGACTTGATTTTGTTCCTTATTTACGGGAGTCAAGTCAAAAATAAATAGGCTGTAACCTATTATTTACAAATATGATTGACAGAACAGGTCTCAGCATCGGCCTAACCCATACTCAATATCATAGATGATGTCACATTTTTTACCTAGCCATTATAGAAAGAATCTATGATTTATCCGAATCTTACTAAGTCCGTGACGCGTAGTCATTAAGCAGTCTTGGTCAATTTTTTCAATATCATAGATTTGTTCTATGACATATCGCAATCTAATTTCGGGCCACACTTATGCCCCATGTTTAGGCCTTTTAATGCTACGTATCATACAAATTAACCCCCTTATGATACATTTTAAGTACATAAAAATAAGTACTATATTAATGGCCCCCTCTGGAGCTTTACCTTCTAGAGTGTCACCCCCAAGGCCCCCCAACCAATACACACTCGAGTATGGAGTCTTAACTAATAATTGTCTGTAACACTAGTTTGGTTGGACATGGCCATAGGGGTCCATTTGAACAACAATTCCTGCTTCTATTAGAGAACCCTCAATCTTGTACATGATACACATATCATGTGTGACATACAAGTTATGGCACACCTGTTGTACCAAGTGAAATCGGTTGCAAAACACTTGTAAAATACAGTGCATATATGTGTAACATAACTATAATATGAAGAATGTCATATTATTTGCCGAATTCATTCCAATATGCAATGACAGTACATATTACAAAACATAAGCTAAGAAGAATCACAACCTTAATTCCTTTTGATTTTGCTACTTAGAAAGTTGGGAAACACATGAAACCTCATTAAGCAAGACATCTTGCTGTCATCCTTCTGGTTTGTACAAAACTGCAAAGAGCAGGTAGAATGGTGCCAACTAGTTCTTGGAGGCTTATTGTATTTTTGGCTAGAGTAACTGCAGCTTTAATGCATTACATTTATGGAGGTTGTGTATTGCTGCTAATGGACTGAGTAACAATTTTTAGCATAACTTCATGTTCGTTAATGAAGATTTCCTTTGCTCAACCATTTTGAATAGTTACTTATTTGTTCTTCTTGTTTTTGTATGGGTTGTGATGCCCATACACTTTGAGGAATACCATGGATCATCAATAAGGCACAGTTAGCAATCTTCTAATAATTATTGTTTATTGCTCATTCATTGCAGTGCACACATATCTTGTGATGATACTGTATTTTATACCCAAATACCCTCTTGTAATTCAATTAGTATAACACATTCTGGTTTGAGATATTTTTGGTCAGTTTTGGTCAGTTTCCCCAAATGGTCAGTGAATTTTCCAGATTATAAGTTATGCATTGACTCCAAACTACTATCCTTCTTAGTAAAAAATCGTTTTTACTATAATTATTTATCAAATGACATAAAACATACATCTTGGGGGGCAAAAAAACCACTGCAGGGTCATTCTGCCTCGTGGAAAAACCCTTTAAGACATCTGAACCGCGATGGTTATATACATAACAATGTCACAAACATACCGCGGAGTGCATGTACACAAGAAATACCAATGTTATATACATATCTCCGAAGAAAAACGATTGTGACATGTCTCTGGAAGGGTCTTACCTGAGAGGTCGGGGCATGCTGGCTAGCAAATGATCTGAATTTCGCAGTTATATACATAACGACGTCGCAAATATACCATGTCGAGTGTGATGAATAGGTTCGTCCATGTTATACACCCAAAGTCATTGAAAATATCAAACTTTCTCCCAACTGGCCTCTTACCTGTCATTTCAGAAGGTTATTTTTATAACCATGTTATAAATATACCTGATTCCGGCGCCCTGTCAGAACTTTGGTTATTGGCTCTGAGGGAATTCAAGTGTTGTGTGAAAATAGCACAATTTTTTACTAGACACCAAAATTACTGTGATAGCGCTTACACAGTTTTAGAGGTACTATACTTAATTTCTCTATAAACATTCAAGTTCTCAACAAATCATACCACTACGATACCCACGGAATATAATCATCAACACCCACCAACTGTGACACAGCAGTGGTGAGCCAGCTTTCACCTTGTTCACTATGGTACTCTAGCAGTGGTGCTTTGCTTGGCAGCACCATTTTTAGTCACATGGTGATGTCAGTTGTGTTGGTGTGACTGAATTGGTGCGTCAGCGAAAGAATCCGTTACTTTCACATCATGTGGTTAATTTCACATTTTGAAAATAACGTTAACTGTAGAAAATAACGTAGTCATGAGAATATAACGTAATATTTTATGTCATTTTCTCACGGCTACGTTATTTTCACAACACCACAGTAAATAAGATGGTAAAATATTGTTATTTTCTCACGACTACGTTATTTTCAAATTGTGAAAATGATGCAAGCTTGTGAAAATAACGCGAGCTTGTGAAAATAACAGCCTAGATGACGTTATTTTCACAAGCTAGCGTTATTTTCACAAGAAAGAGTCATTCACGAAGGTAACACGTGTTTCAAAAATGACTCCCTAGCTCGCTCATGATCTCAGTCGCACCTTCTCAGCGTCTCAAAAACATATCCATTTTGGTCACGACATCATACAGCATGGGATCATAATATAAAATATATTGTATATTATGTCTTTGGTGCTTGTCCCTCCCTATTTCAACTTTCAATTGAACATGGAGATCCACTATTTCCTGTGAATCATATCCCTATGTGTAGTTTTCTATGTGATTTTTGGACTCTAGTAATTGTGACTCAAACAGTACTATGAGAAAATTATGTTAGGAATAACAGTTTTCCCCCAACCCCATTGAGAAGCACAATGTCATCATCAGTCGACATAACAAAAAGGCCATACCCCAGTTCCTTCGTATGCAAATCCAAAAATATCAACACCATACTTCCTGCGCAATCCAAAAATAGCGACACCATACTTCCTGCACGATCCAAAAATATTGACACCATACTTCCTGCAAAATCCAAAAACATCGACACCATACTTCCTGCGCAATCCAAAAATATCAACACCATACTTCCTGCGCAATCCATAAATATGGACACCATACTTCCTGCGCAACCCCATACTTACTGCACAATCCAAAAATATTGTCACCATACTTCCTGCGCAATCCAGTAAACCATACTTCCTGCGCGATCCAAAAATATCGACACAATACTTCATGCAAATCCAAAAATATCAACACCATACTTCCTGCGCAATTCAAAAATAGCGACACCATACTTCCTGCATGATCCAAAAATATCGACACCATACTTCCTGCAAAATCCAAAAACATCGACACCATACTTCCTGCGCAATCCAAAAATATCGACACCATACTTCCTGCGCAATCCATAAATATGGACACCATACTTCCTGCGCAACCCCATACTTACTGCACAATCCAAAAATATTGACACCATACTTCCTGCGCAATCCAATAAACCATACTTCCTGCGTGATCCAAAAATATCAACACAATACTTCATGCAAATCCAAAAATATCGACACCATACTTCCTGCGCAATCCAAAAATAGCGATACCATGATTCAGCGATACTCTCTAAAAACATGGAGACAAGTCGTGCACACTCCATACTGACCACTCATCGAAGTCCTTCGGTACCTCAGGCCAGGGTACATCGCTCCTTTTTGCCTGTGCCTGAACTTACCCTTGAACACATCTTCATGCAGCCTCCATACATTACCATATGTATGTGTTTCACACTAAATTACATCCCTGTTGTTTGGTCCAATCAAAAGCATTGTTAGTCAGATCTCCTTTGACTTTGCATTAGATTGTTATATACATAAAATAGTCATGTACATACCTGGTGCAATGTCCCACAGAAAAGCGGTTGGTATTGGAATTTGAGATGTATAATTTACTTGTTATATACATAACACATTCATGTACATGCCCTGTATGCAGAGGATTGCACATATTAATCAACAAATAACTTCGGGTGTCATGTTACATACATCAAACCGACATAAACATACCTTTGGGATGTAATTTCAAATTGGGGGAGTGGGAAAGATCACACACTCAGTAATGTCTCATGTTATATATATCAAAGCGACATAAACATACCTTCATGTTGTTGTAGCATATTGGAGCGAACATAGACAAAGATTGACCTAGTCAGCACAAAAATGATATTATATATGTTACTGACCGTTTCTAGACCCCCCCCGGTCTATAGACTCCACGTAACAGTCTATAGACCCCCCCCCCTCTTAAAATGATTTGGCGGGAAATTTTCACTGGCCGTCATGAGAAATTAGGCGGAGTCACGTTTCCCAACTGATTATTTGGATGAATTTTTCAGCCATTCAATTTCCCTTGACATTGATGTGATTAAGACTCGAGATGGCTCCACATCCCGCTTTAATTGCCACTAAGGACTGATGCCATCACAGTACACATCATTAGAAAGATTAATACAAATCATTACAATAATTCGTTACATTCATCACTATCATGGTGAATTTCTACAAGGGATCGGCAGACGCTGCTGTCGAGATGGCTGCCCATCGCACAGCCTTCCACGAAGAGTACGACAAGCGGGTTCAGGGCGCAACCCAGCGCATAATGACAAGAGAGAAGCGTGACGAAATCATCACTGCTCTGCGTCGTCATGACAATGGAAGAGGAGAGTCCATTCATAAATTGAAGAAGGAATATCCTACCTTCGACTACACCAAGAAGCAGTTTGGCCTTCTCCATATTGCTGGACAGTCTCCTGAACTTGTCGCTAACTCAAAAGGTGACTCTGTAGATGAGAGTACCTTCGAGAGCAGAAGACGGGTGTGCTGCTTTGAGGAACTGTTTGATATTCTTAGGACCAAACACTCAGATGACCACTGCAAGGGCTACGCTTTCTACGACCGTGTCAAAAGGGAGTACAGTAACATCCCTCGTACTATATGTAAGCTGTTTACATCAACCTGTCCCGTTGCATCGAAAAGCTTCACAAAAGAAGCCTACTGCTGGACATCAGCCAATTCTCACACATGGCTGGGCATCTCGAGGTCAAGTTGATTTGGTTGATTTTCAAACTATGGCTGATGGAAATTTCAAGTTCCTCCTCAACTATGTTGACAGAGGTACAAGATTTGCTATCTCCATTCCAATTGTTGCCAAGAGAGCTGCCTCGGTTGCATTTTCTCTGTTGAATATCTTTACGTTGATTGGCCCGCCTGCAATCTTACAATCTGACAATGGGAAAGAGTTCGTTGGGCATGCCACGGGTGGTACTCATCTTGTATTGGAAAATGAGGTCAGTAGTTTTGTGTTAAACTTGAGAGTATGCCATTCTTTCTAACCAAAAATACTCCTTGTTTAAGTTTCTTGATGATGTTATAAAGGAACTTCGCTCCTTGTGGCCCGAATGTCGAATGGTACGTGGTTCGCCTAGACGGTCGACCACTGGAGGTGGCGTGGAGAGGTACAATCAAACAATTGAGAAGAAGCTGGGTGCATGGATGAAAGATAACAACTCGAAGCGTTGGAGTATCGGAGCCAGAATTATGAACTGGCGCTACAATACGCAGGTGCATTCGACACTAAAAGGGAAGTCTCCGTACCATGTTGTTTATGGTCAACTGCCTCGTATTGGTATTTCGAATCTTCCGTTGTCGAAAGAGTTATTGGATAAGCTGCACACTGAAGCTGAGCTTAATGAGTTGCTGGGGATCGATCCACTTGATGAAGATGATGAAGGAGACAACAACAACACAGATCAACAAGATGATGCACTCCCTCCTCTGCCTCCTCCGCTTGCTCCTGACTCTCCTCCCATATCCCCTACCATGCCTTCTCCAATACAAAACCAAGATGATGAGGCAGCTCATTCTGATGGTGGAGGGAAGATGACAATGGAAGATAAGGAGGTATTTGGTATAGTGTCAAATGTTTATAACAGTGTTTTGGAATGCACTGAAATTACATTTCACACTAACAAATCCTTTGAAGACTTCACTGCGGAAGAGAAAGTCTTGCTGCGTGATGTCGTCGTGCATGCAACAAGAAACAACGACGACACGGTCACTCCAAATAATATGGAACGAGCCAACAAGTTGGGACTGTCGGAGGCTTTCATCACACAGATGGCTACAGAAGCCGTGTCCCTTGAAAGAATCCGTATATCTCTTCCTATGAAACGGAACGCTCCCAATTACGAGGAATCACATAATGCGACACGGTGGTTGGAACTGGTGGGCGAGCGTGCCCATAGGCCTCCTACAAATGAAGACATGCTGAAGGCACAGATTGGTGAAGAGTTTGCTTGTGTAACTAACATCGATCAAAAGTCCATGATGGACAAATCACAATGGTGTCGATGTGTCCTTCGAAAGGTGAAAAAGGATCTATGGGAGGTGCTGGATGAGTCTGCAACGGAATTGATAAAGGAGGTACCGGATATAGTTGGAGAGGATGAAGGGGTGAGTAAAGAATGGGGATTCTGGTATGTGTTTCCATCGGAAGAGGACTCAGATGCTGCGCTAGTGGCTGTGAAGAAGGGAGCTGATTATGAAGGCAATGATTTAAGGCTACAGGTTAGTCCCAACCGTGCAATGTTGAGATGGGAATCGTTTGAGGGTCAACAAAAGCAAGCTAAGATAATGAAGAAACGTGCACAAGGATCAAATGGAGAATTTTCTGTAGGGGATGTGGTGCAGGTAGGACTTCATTGGGTGGATCAGACGAAGGTGGATGGAAAGAACTTGACTGCAGTAGTTGTTGAGGTATTGGATGGTGGGAATCTGAGGTGTGCTTGCAAGAACGGTGTTTTGAAGAATACGTACGCACCGCACACTGTTTCCATGCTTCCTGGTCCAAGCAACAACAGAGCTCTCTGTGGGTTAGAAAGTGCATTCGAGGAATGGCAGGGGCTTCCCAAAATCACAGAAAGAGAGGCCGCTAGGGTTGTTTCGGCAGTGGGTGGACAAGGCTTTAATGTTGTGTGTCACTGTAATGGAACCTGCGACAGTAAAAGATGCTCATGCAAGAAGGCAGGGGTTCTATGCAACTCCAAGTGTCATGCTGGCAATCTCAAATGTCTTAACTGTAGTGATGACTAAAGTGTTTTGTGAGGTGTTTGAAGCAGTGCATTTGTTTAGTGTGATAAAATTAGATCCATTGTTGTTTGTTCTATACCATAGTTACATTATACCATTCCATTGCAAACACCTGCTAAAGAGAAGTAGTAGTCTATTGAATGTTAGCTCATTCTATAAGAGGCAGTCTATAGACTATAACATTAGTCTATAGACTCATCTACCTTTGAAACATAGAGTCTATAGACTACAGATGTAGAGTCTATAGACTAAAGACGTAAAATTACATGACAGAGTCTATAGACTAGCATGTATTTTGTGAGGAGTCTATAGACTATCACTTTGGATTAAAAGAGTCTATAGACTAGGACACGACATTATATTGACAGTCTATAGACTCACGCAAGATAGAAATGAGCAGAGTCTATAGACTACCACTGATATATGTGGAGTCTATAGACTCTCACGTACATGCGGCGTAGTCTATAGACTGTAAGCCAATTTTGTAGTAAGGAGTCTATAGACTCATCGTCCATTTGCAATCGCCAGTCACGAATAGTCTATAGACTCCTAGGTAGTCTATAGACTAACTCATGACTTTTTGGAAAGTCTATAGACTGTGAGGAGGGGGTCTATAGACTGTCACGTAAGAGTCTATAGACCCCCCCCTCACAGTCTATAGACGGGGGGGTCTACAAACGGTTTTTCGGCAAATTTCATGGAGTCTATAGACTAGAGGGGGGGGTCTATAGACTGTGACATGGAGTCTATAGACGGGGGGGGGTCTAGAAACGGTCAGTAACATATACATTACAAAGTGAAATACATAACAAACGTACCTATGCACACGAGTTATGTACATAACAAATCGATTTTGTGCAAACGAAGGAGCACAACGTTGAAGTAGTGTTAAAAACAACATGCACGATCGCCTAAAAAACAACTTCCCCTGATCTGACACGTAAATAATATTGTGCGTGTTTCCGATTCGTTTCGTGAATCAAGGTTCTGTTTCCTGACATTTTGGCATGAGGTGCCAAGGCAAAAGCACATTTCGACGGAAAGGAGAGTTTGTAAGTCCCATAGTCACGTAAAACAAAAATTTGAAACCGGATGGGCCACGAGGACATGAGGCTCATCTCCTGTGGCTGCCTCAACTGTAAAACATGCAGCACCGGAAAAAAGACAGTCACACCAAGCACATTCACACGTCTACTCTACCAAAAAGTCATCCTTTCAAGATGTGATCATGGTGGTATTGCCATCACAATCCGGTCATGCCAAAACAATCATTTTGCATTTTGCTCATGGTCGGTCATTCTAATTGGCCTGATATTTGCATGGTGGTTTGACACAGTCCTGGAGCAGCGTGCCTGCAGCGTGGGTGCCATACCATACACCATACAAAAAAATTAACGACATGGCACAAATAAGTGAGCAACCAACGGATATTTAAAATGTGTGTACAAAAAGTGGCATTTTTGTTTATCAAAAACCTTCATTCCTATATATGTAAAGAAGTATAGGGTGGTATTTTTATTATACATCTATGAATGTGAATACTTATACCCCAAAATTATGTATATAACAATTTGCATACTTTCAGGCTGGTTGTTAGCCCGCATTCAAGAAAGGTATGTTTAAATGATATACAGACATAAATAAAAAATATATTAACAAATTAGATGAATTCGTTCAAAAATTTGTGTTCACTGTAGCCCACTCCTAGTGACCAGGATTTACATAACCCATTAGTTTATATGCAGACATGAATAAAAATGTATGTTATTGTCATTGTAGTATGCATTTCAAAACAGTAGCTTTCTGATATTTGTTACCACTAACTTCGATTAAATATATTATATAAGCCATTTGTTTTGTGACCGTTTGGGGAAACTGACCAAAACTGACCATAAATATAAAATACCCACATTCTTACACACTGCAATTGATATTCATTTCACTATGCTGCACTTACATCTTTGATTGCTCGTCTTTTTCATGTTCACAACTGGGTAAGTCAGTTGATTGTACCACTTGCAGATTTCAGATGACTAACTCTCTATTTTTTAAATCGATGCATCCTTTGTCACCATTGCAAATGATAACAATTTCAATAGATTTTTTAATATTGATTGACATAGTTACCAAAGTTCCTTGTAAAATGGTAGCAATAAGAGTAAGGTCAATGTTGAAATGAAAGATGATAAGTGACACCAGACTCTCACATTGTGCAACTGCGTTTTTGGGCATACTCAAAACCTCTAACAGTACAGAATTGATACAATCTCATCTAGGATAATTTCAGAGTATCTCTTTGTATACTCCATGTTTTCATTGTTAATTACATCATTGATACAACTGTGTGTCAGAGGGACAGATAGAAAGAGAAAAGTTGTTTCTGTTTGAGATTGCTATCAGTAGGCAGAGTGAATGGCCAGATTCAAAAGATGTGCAAACAATCTACCATAAAATGTGGAGCATAAGTACCACCAGTGTATAAGCTCCAAATGTCCGATTTTCGGAACATTTGCATTTTTAAAGTGTTCTAACATATAAATTAGAACTAAAATCCTCTTGGGTAGTTTCTCCATGTCATCAGCAACACGCCCATATGTAGCGCTACCCGTGACTCCTGATGGTTGCCGAGAAAACTCCGATTCGGTCGGAAGTCACTACAAATCTCGTGCACATGGTGGAGGGGTTCACAGCATGGACGATGCATGGAGGGCAAATTGTGATGTGCTGTGATGTAAGTACAATATCCCTACCTTGAGGTAAGTTTCAAGATACCAATAATTTTCCACAGTGTAACAATCACTAGCTTGTAGCACTGTATAAGCACAACTAAAATGTATCTTTTAACATTTTTGGGCACTTATGCTCCGCATTTTACGGTATTTGGGGAGATATTTGGATGTTCCCATAGAATTGGACAAGTTGGATTAGGGATTAGCCAGGAGGGTTTTTTCGTGTCTGTGAGAGGTGGGCTTGTAGGGGAAGTCATCATTGTGTATTGTGTTGTTCAGTTTTGTTTGTCGTGATCTTCTTCTTACTCTTGGTAAGAGGTGGGCTCACAGGATTTTCTCATCATCTAGAGGCTTTAATAATGGGGTAAATGATGTAATGGTTTCATAAGTAGTCTTGTTCCAGTCTTGTGAAATTGACTGTGTTGTGTGCTGTGTGCTTGAATTGTTTCAAATAAATGTTCAGTCTTCGTGAAATATTTTGTTGTACTAAATTACAAGCAGCCGCTGCAAGATTTTTTAGCAGCAATAGGAGCCTGCAAACTGGAAGAAGTCTTGTTTCTCTAAATAAAGATAACAGCGGAAGCCAGTTAGCGCTCACTCCGTGCTAGCTTCACTCGCGTTGCGTGCACGAGCACAAAATTTGATATATTTTTAAAGGATGTACTGCCTTTTTTAAAAGAGCATGTAAAACATAGATAAGCCTTTGAGGCTAGAGAACCCGTTATACACTCACAGCACGTGATTAAGTGCCGCCTTAGCACTCAAACTCACTCAAATATTGGTTTGAGAAGGTTTCGCAAAACAATATTCGAATCTTATATTATCTCATTTTGACCAGACCTAAGTGGGAACCGAATCTGTATTTAAATTGTGAGCGCCCATATGTGTGCAAAAGAGTTGCGAAAAAAGTTGTGTGATGGGGCCGATTGACACGAATATTTGTGAGCTCACAACTATTAACTTTGTGTGGGGCGACTCCCAGTCGTCGGAAAAGATTGTGCGAAAATAGTTGTGGGTCCGAAATTGAGGAAATTCGCGTAGGACATGGGGAAATGTGTGAACAAGGAGTTGTGTGAGCACTAAGACTGCTCCTTAGTAACTCAAACCCATCATCAATATCATAGATGAAATCACTATTTTTTGCTAGCCATCATAGAAAACTCTATTATTTTCCCACATGATGGAAAGAAGTCTACATGCAAAAGTACTAGTAAACTAGCAATATTAATTTGAATAAGTCAAAATCATAGAACCATTTTATGATGTTATCTAGTGCCAAATTCTGATACCAAGACTGTGCATTGACATAGGCCAATTATCTACCCTACAGTAGTACTCTAGGGTAAACTGAAAGATACCCTTAATTTCTCAGGAGATGAGGGATATCTCACAACAATGGCAAGAACCAGCAAATAGCAAGAATAGGTTCACTACCCAGAAATACCATTTGGGGAATAATGCTTTATGTCATCAACTAATGACATAAAGACATACCATATCTGTGTAGGATCCTACACAGTTTCATTTGTGCAATGAAGCATATTTGCTTCATTGCTGCTTGTTACTAGCAAACAACTTAACTCATAAAAATCAATCTACAACAACGTATCTACCGTTTACTACCTAATAATAAATTACCTCGAAACGGCTTAGGTCACTATCAATTGATAGCCTTCGCGACCAAGCAAGTCGCCTGTCCGACTCTCCACCATGCATCGTCCATCAGGTACATGTTAACCATGGTAGGTTTGTCTGTCTGTCGCCTGTCGCCGAGGCCGCACAATACCCTGGGTATGTTAGGCATTGCGCAACTTGTGTTGCTTGACTCCATGTGCGTAGCAATAGCCAAAATTGAGCTAGGAGTTTATACTCCGCCAGTTGAAGTGAGTTTTCCTCACAGGAGGGCACATGTCATTGAGACAAGTAGCCATATAAACAATTGCCCTTGACGTCAGTGAGGGCTAGATCCCACTTGACGCGGGTATACTCTGCTTTTGTTAGCAGAGTGCGCGAGTAGCACATAGTGCACTTGACGAAAAAAAAAGACCACTGCGTGACGTATTTTACGCACAAGTAGTGGCATAAAATTTACTTGCGATGTAGCTTGTAATAGCCCCTCAGTGAGCGAGGAGGCAATAAATATAAATGCCTTGGGTTAATTTTTTTCCCGAAAAGAGCAATATGTGTACGTTCTATTCTGTATAGAACTAAAAACACGATTAGACTAATAATTAGTCCGCACCCGTGCTCACATGCAGATGCAGTGATGACACGGAGTATAAGTACATAGTCAAATAAAAGGCAGTACAAAAGAAAGGATCTTCTAGGGCCTAAATGGATCCCACGGTATTCTGCATAGCCTCTAAGGCTTAAAAGGCTTGCTGGTGACCCCCAAGAGGTTTTAGTCACTCCAAGGACACGCGATCCCCCAGGAAGTTCTCGTCGCTGACGTGTTTTACACTCCAATAATTCAGTTCCCTTCTTCGTTCGCATGGTGCCGGTGGGAGTAGCAACAAAACACTGCACGGGCATAGGTTGGACGCGGGACTCAAGGTCACAAGGTTGGCTAAGAAAAAAACTCATTGGGAGATGCAATCGCGCAGGACTTTGTCCCACCATGGCGGATCAGCCCCATTTAAATGGGAGCGAGTCACGGCACAGCCCATTTCAAAAATCGTATCGCGACACAGCCCTCGCGATCACGATCTGATTAAAACGACCACATGTTGTGTGTCTAAGCCTCGTCGGGCCCAGCCCATGAGAGCAAATGACCGGTCTAGGAGAGAACACCGATCTACTCCTCATATTGGCATAGGAGCACTATATTGCCCTATACTGGTCCAAAACGTGAGCGTGACGCGAGTAGCCACTCCAAGTCCCTGAACGCATGGGGCAAGTAGGACCCGTAAATCGACTATGTGTCGATCCCCAGAAATACTCATGTCAAAATTCTCGCGAATTTCCGATTTGCGCAAGAATGCTGCCTGGTATTCGCGGTTTTCATCTGGAAAACACGCAACTTGTTGATTTCATACTGAAATCCAAGCAAAAAAGAGAGAAAAGTCCACTAATCAAAAGATTAGCATGAGAAAATTGCCGAACTGTCGGACCCCGAACTGTCGGGTGCCATAGAACCCGAATTGCCGGGTATCTTTCTCAATAGTGAGACTACTTCCTCAACTTTCACAAGAAGCAGCTATGTAGCTGTGCAAGAAAGAGTACATCCTCTGGTCCAAGGAAAACAGAATTCAGAGCCCAAACAAATGTTTGGAATTATTTAATTTGAAATTAAAGAGCTCATTGAAAAAAATCTTAATCAGAATTCTACAGTCAAGTTAAAATAACCTGACATTCAAATACCTTGCTAAATGTAAAAATGACACAAAAATGCCTAGAAAAATATCTGGCATGGTGCATTGTTTTCTCGAGAAGCTGAATCCTTCTCCCACGAGAGAAACACACACAAGTGCAATGTAGCACTAATTACAAGCAATGGTATAAAAGCAACTGGAAATCAAACCATGTTGGGTTTCAACCCCTGACATGGTGTTGCTACAGTAACAGTGAAAGCAAGAAGGACATAGTCCCAAGCTTCCCACATGTTCCAATGTAAGGAGCATACATATGTTTTCCCTACCCTGCTAGGCTGGTGTCAAACTCTTGGCGCACGCAGGATGGGTTCTTCCTACTTGAAAGGAAGGGAAAAGTCACATGCTCTGAGTACATGTTACCAGAGTGACTAAGCCAACATATGACCTCAGTCTTTAGTGAATACAAGGACTGAGTTATAATTGTTCTAGATTTCCGAACAAATTACCACATAAAAAAATTATGTGAAGATCAATTTCACCTTGCCAGTGATAATTGATGAAAAAAGTCTGTTAAAATCTGTGGACCCAAGTTGAAATAACAACTGGCAAAAACAGATAAAGCACATAGCTAACCACTTAAGTGCAGGGCTCATTTGGAGCAAAAATACTCATGATCACAGAGCTAACCACTCTTGTGAAAACTCATTTGGAGATAGAGTAGAATAACAGAACTTCCAAGTAGCAGAAAAATGACACTTTCACACTAAAAACTCAATTTCAAGCATGTTACTGAGGTTTCTCACAACAAGAGAAACTGTTTGACCGAGTTTTGGTGTCTTGGAAAAAGTGCCTGTATATCTCTACTTTTCAGTAGAGGTAGGTTTACAGCCTATAAAAACAGAGCACAACCAGTCAAAAAAAATCAAGGAAAAAGTGAGGACAATTTACCTTGGTGACTGGAGGGTTTATTTGACAGCCGACGTCAGAACTGGCTGTACAAGAACATAACACCCAAAACTAAAAGAAACTACTGTAAAGTGAAAAGTGATTCTTAAAAAGAAGTAAAAAAGGACAAAAGTTAGGAAAATTGTCCAAACTCAAAGAATCCTTACAGTACTGTAAGAGTTGATATGTTCAACTCTGCCATTATATAAGACTTCATGACAAGTCAATAAATCATTAGATTGGATACTGATGCATCCAGAACCCATTTCATACCTAGAAAAACTGAAAAGGTCTTACCTGTTCAGGTCTAGCAGAAACAAGCATGGGTTTTCCATGTGCCTCACAAGCACATTCAATGGAATCAATGATGGCCATATGGTTCTGAACAGAACTCATTTGGAGTACTCTGATAGTCTCCAAAGGCTAGCTTGGAAGACCACCTTAAACAAGGTTAGGATGGACTTACCAAGCAGCGAGTACCGGTTTGACTGACAAACTATAACACCTCTGCACAAGGACAACAAGGGCTTAATAACAGACCCAAAGTCTTTTTATGGCAAAAGCACAATGCTTGCAAGCAGTTAAACTCGCTAAAACATTCGCCAAAAAGGGGAACTCACAAGTCACTGGGTGGTCCAGTACCAGAGAACCTTAGGCAAGACAACAGGCTCGTCTCGCCTCACTCACAACTAGGGTTGTAGAGGAGGAGGTACACCGTCATCAATAGCCACTAACATGGCACATGAGACAAGGTACACAAAAGAAAGACACATGTATGTTAAGCATCACCAACTCAGATTGGGGTAGCTCGCATTCTAGTTCAGCTTGCTGAACTAAGAGTGCATAAACACAAAATAAGAGAAAGAAATCCTTGACCATGTAGAAACATTATGGGATATTCAAACAAACTGTGTAAAACTAGATAATGGGCTCACTGTGACTCAATACCTAGTATTTGATTTGGTATCCAGAATAGGGACTCATAGGGTCACCAAAACACCTTGTTCTTTGTTAAGCACAAAGGGGATTACCATAGGTAGTGCAACTAAATGTAGTGCAACAAACCATAAAACAAGCCTCAAAATCATATGAGCACAAGAACACAAAAGATCTGCAATCTTTGTTCTTGTAAAAACCACAGCACAGAGAATTGTGAGTATCCCTTGCTAACAGGGAATACCATCTCGGATAAGTCACACCATGAACATCTCTATTGAGAGACATGTAGCACCATGTTGGCATGCAGTGCAAACAAAAAGCAGCTATACACAGAAATGTAGTATGGCTTAATTAGCTAAGACAAATCCAAATAAAAGACAACAATAATGTTGTCAACATCAAGGAAAAAATCGCTTCTCCGAGATGTTTGCTGTGAAGTCACAATATGGTTTCATACACCATAAGATGATAATCAACCACTGTCTTTCAAAAAAAAAACAGAATGGTACAATCATGCAAGATGTTGCAATGTCATTACCAACAACAACAAGAGTTGTACAAGCACAGAACTCACTGGAGGATCCTTGCTACAAAGTACAAAAGGATGTCAAAGCAATGACTCCATACTCTAAATAGAAAAAAAGACATAGACGTTGATGTTTGAACCTTCCAATGATTCTGGTCAATCCATTAAATTGACTTGACATTGTTAACTTGCCGGTAGTTGACCCTTATGGGCAACTATTCCCATGGATACATAGGGGTAATAGAGCAACTAGAAGGACGAATTCTCACACCAAGGATGCATAAGAAAAAGTAACAGAATATCTGTACTATTAGCACCTTCGTCAATAGACCTGGTTTAATATCCACATTGTACGCACATGGTACAATTAAGGTGTAGTTTCTACACTACACTTTCGAGCAAATGTATGTCATTTGGATTCCAAGTGTAAGTCAACCAGAGTCTTCAACAATTAAAAACCCAAAAGTGAATAATTATCTAGAGATCAAGTACCTTCTTGACCTGCTGACAAACCATGGTCTAATCAGCAGCTTCTAGTGGCACAATGTTTTCCTAAACAAACATTCAGATGCCGTTCACTCATACCTACTATGCAGTGCCTATCGCCTCAATGTAGTGTAGCATTCATAAGATGGAATTGTTGTTCGGCAATCCACTTTTGCACACACATATAAAAATTATAGGAGATACCAGACAACACAAGACCGACCCTACTTGATCCTCATCAAAGTTAGGTCACATGGTCCGTGGAAGTACTGTTTAGTATAAAAGGTCATTTACCCCGCAAAATATTCCGTCTGTACAACAGTGATAATTGGACTATCACAAAAGTTATACGATAAGACAATCAGGGTTTCACGCGGAAGTAAGTCATAATACTTGGCTTAGGAGAGTATAAACACATCAGCTTTATCATAAGCCAAAAAATCTCCCTCTCCACAAAGAACTTACACTTCATATAGTACAACAATGTGGTTGTACAAATGTCACAAGCAACTTGCACATTTTTACCCTAACCAAGAGGTTGTTCTGCAAGTCTGGCTCGTAATCGGATTTTTTCCTCACCGAGGTTTTACTTTTCTGCGAGCCACGCTGATGCTCCAATCGTGGGGGCGAGTGACATAGGCCAATTATCTACCCTACAGTAGTACTCTAGGGTAAACTGAAAGATACCCTTAATTTCTCAGGAGATGAGGGATATCTCACAACAATGGCAAGAACCAGCAAATAGCAAGAATAGGTTCACTACCCAGAAATACCATTTGGGGAATAATGCTTTATGTCATCAACTAATGACATAAAGACATACCATATCTGTGTAGGATCCTACACAGTTTCATTTTGTGCAATGAAGCATATTTGCTTCATTGCTGCTTGTTACTAGCAAACAACTTAACTCATAAAAATCAATCTACAACAACGTATCTACCGTTTACTACCTAATAATAAATTACCTCGAAACGGCTTAGGTCATGCATACACATCATAGAGGGGTACAATTCCCCATCAAAAGTTCAGCAGCACATCTGGCATGGGCAATTGTAACAGGAATCCCTCCTTTTGTCGAGCAGTTGTGCAGCATCAACAAGCTGGAAGAGATTGCAATGAGCAGTACTTGAAGAGGCGGTAAGTAACGCTATAGACAAAAAGTGAAGGCTGATGGTGGTATCAATTCTTCCATCCTCGATGAGAGGCTAAAGAACTTGCAAGACTTACTCATGAAACGGTTGGATGAAGTTGGTAACATAGGTGGCAGTCCTGTTGAACCCAAAGTTGCTGTGGCCGGTGATCATGTTGACATACTGCAGAGGAGAAACATTCTTTTCTACTGGGGTAAGTTTTGGTGTGTCCCAGAGTCTTTTGCACTTCTTACCAAAGTTACTCATTTGAATGGCTGGAGAATGTGGCTGAAGGGTAAGGCTGTTGTTCCTGTCAACAAGACTTACATGATCAAGCCTTTCGTGTAGCTCAAGGGTTCAGATTTGCGACGGAAGGAGTTGGCAAATGAGTTAGGCACAAAGTGGAAGCCAATTTTTGGAAGATAGCGGAGGCTCCAGGATTGGTGATACCAACAGATGTCGATGAGGATTTTGTCCAGTCTTCTTTTCATTTCGCAACGGATTATCTCAAGCAGACTGTGAGCTATATTTGGGTGTGCAAAAGATGAAGGGCAGCTCAGTAAGTATACAATTGGGACGTGGTCAAGAAAGGTTGCTCGTAGTGAAATTATCAAGAATGGTACAGCAGAAAATAAAGCAAGACTTCCTCCAAGTCCAGCTCATAACAAGGTGGATGGCAGGAATCATGGTGGGTAGAGTGTTCAAAGAAACGGAATTAGACAGGTGGCAAGAAGGGCAAGAGTAAACAGTCAGGAAGTAGCACAGGAGGTAGTGGATGGTTTTGAGAGGGCTTTTGGTTATGTGGAGTCTCTGAGTTAGGAGGTACATTAGATGGCCTTTGAGATGGCTGATGGGGCATGGGTACAGTCCTGATAGTTTTTTATGTCTAGGTGACTTTTTCCATCATGGTCTAAGGGACCGTACCTCAGGGTTCTGTGTGTTTGTTGTGTGGATTTTTAGTCTTAGTGGAATTTTGTGTTCATAAAGTATACTAGATGATGACTAGACCTTTTTTACTCCTGCAGTATTATAAGTAGTTCGTATAATAAATAAGTTGCAATCACAGGTAAAAGAGTTTGTTGAGTTTTTCTGGAGTACATTTAGACCTTTTTCACATTAATTTGTGTGTAGCTTGCAATAGACATAATAATTACATCCTGTTATATCTTTTCACTATGATTAAAGCTAGACCTTTCTTGTCCTCGAATCGCTTTAAGATAAAATACGTTGTTTCATGTACATACTTGGGTACATATATGATAATGTCGCCCTGTAACGAGGATTAGAGATATAATATTATAAAAGTTACCCTAGTAGGTGGTACATGTAGAAAAACATACTAGGGTTTTTACTACAATACTCCCTAGGTAGATAATTCTAAGCCTTCTTAGGCCTAAAACCAGTACTTGTGACCCCATCAAGGGAAGCTTAATATTAAAATGACCGCTCGGTTCCCTTGAAGTTATTTTCCTTAAGTTAACTCAAGTTTTCAAGTCATTTTGGTCGATTTCGGCAAGGTGGCAGCTCGAGTTGAGCCAGTTCCAAAACGGGCATAGGTTTCTATGTGGAATGAAAAGTTGTAGGGTGAGGTTAAGTACCTATCTCAACAGGAAGTATTGCCGAAGGTTGATTCAGAGGAAGAGGCGGAGTCGCGTGCACCCAATATAAGGGAATATTGCCAAGTGTGATTCAAAGGGTGAGGAGGAATCGCATGTTAGCAGTCTTTTTCGAATTCGTAACAGCCCAGATAAAATGGGTATCCCAACAGATTTGTAAGATTGAGAAATATCGCCTAAGGTTGATTCAGAGGAAGAGGAGGAGCCTGTGCACCCAATTATTAGTGAATATTTCCCAAGTGTGACTCAAAGGGTGAGGAGGAGTAGCGCGCTAGCAGTCTTTTGTGAATTCGCAACAGCCCAGATAAAATGGGTGGTCATTGTGTAGCATAAATTGACTAGACTGGTCGCGGCGCAGCCCAAATAACATGGGAATTGCGGTACAGCCCTTTTGACCAATATGGTCATGGATGAGTCGCGTGATTGCTTGTTTTATTAAAACCTACCGTCAATCGCAATCCAGCCCCTCAATTTTTGGCGATGTTGTCATTTGGTCATTTTAATCTGACATTGATATCTTGGGGGTCACGAATATATTTCTATGGGTAACTTGAAGGTAACACAATATTGTACAGTTAAGAAGTACCATTGATTGCAAAAGTTAATACCTAGAAGGTACCAACTATTAACGAGAACAATATTACCTAAGCAGACAGGAAGACAAATTTAGATATATTTTTATAGGTAAGCACATATGAAGAAAGGGTGACTACCCATGCATTTCAAAAGCAAAATGAGCATTTTTACAGGTAATGTGGATGTAAAAATTAGATGATACCAACAATGGCCAAAAGTGAAAAAAGTGTCTCATGTGGAGAAGGAGAAGAACAATTCTCGCTCAGTGATAAACTAAGATTTTTAAAAATAATCTTGATAATTACGTGATTGTTAGACCTTGACGTTGGCATGAATTTTTTCGTAATTTATGTAGTGAAATGATCGTTAAAATAGGTAATATCTTAAGATATTTCATATTACGCGCACAGTATGACCTATGAGTCCGATCCTGGTTAAGCATTATTGACGATGATATCCCTCGGAATTTTATAGGTAATTCATTATAGAATCGTTCCATGATATTGACGACGGGTACAATAATAAAGAATATTTAACGGACGACTCAGACGACCCCACTGACGACAAGTCACGACCGGCGGACTATTTTAGTCGTGACTGAAGTGACGACTCTCGCCGAAATTAATCGCAAAAAAGGTATGAAGTTTTGGCGAGTTTCCTGTCTTGCTGAAAAATGTGAAGATATCGATCGCAATTCCTGCGGGACAACCTGGGACAACAAATAATTCACGTATCACTGCCGCGATGAATGGCAACACGAGGCATCATGTCACGAATTTTCCTTCGATCAGCTCTAGTGACCCAAACCTCCCTCTCCGCAACATCACTCCTTTGCTCTGTAGTCGGAAAATCTCAGCTACCCAGTAGTCCTGACCCAGCAGGTCCGATCTCGCACAGAGTTACTTCTGCCCTCCCTTGGATCGATGAACTTCACAACATAATATCGTTCATGTACAGTGGCAGAGGAGCTAGTTGTCGTGGAATGAAAAACAGTGTTATGGTGCAGATGCACCAAAATGCTACATTCGAAAATCCACTCATCTGTTTTTCAGGCATTCGCGAGATAGAGAGGGCATTTCGATTGCGAACCGAATTAAATATCAGATATGATAGGAAGACATTGCTCGAGTGCATCCATGTTGAAGCATCAGAGGATAGCATACTTGCCGGAGGATGCAAACAAAATCATCCAGGAAGCCATTGCCCACCGACAGTACAGGTTGTTTACCGATTACAGCAGACATATGGATCTCTGTTATCGTTAAGTTCGATGGTAAAGGTTACTGTTCAAGTCCAGAGTTCTGATCAATGCCGAACAAAAATCATTCACCTTCCAGAGAGAGCAAAGACCGCGGTTATTGCGACAAGTGGGCTTGCAAAGAATGTGCTAGGTACGAATGGGACTTCAGGGCTCAAATGTGTTTTGGCAAGGGATGGCTGGAGAAATTGGCTGAGCGACAGAAAGTTCGCCATGGATTCACACACCGAGTATTCCTTGCCAGATTCCCGGGACGAAAGCTTTGTTGCAGAGGTTGTAAAGATTGAAGAGTGCTGGAATGAGGTGGAATTGCTTTCGTCAAAGCCTTTTCATTGGTCCAGGAGAATTAATGGTTTGCTGTTGGGGATTTTAACTCATGTTTTTAGTTTATGACGTAAGTGATAAGACAGACAAGATTTCAGCTGACGACGTCCGCAGTACTAGAAAATAACAACCCAAAAAAACATAAGATATCATCACAATACAAGGACTAATCTTCGTCAACCATCACCCATGGAGGACATCCAACGGTGGGCAAATTCTCCTGCGCTGCACCGCAACTCGCCGTTTTCTCGTCCCAGGTATTCATTACACAATAGAATTGTCTGTTCTTGCATTGTTCAACGACACTACTCCCGTCCATAGATCGCAGTAGCATTCTCCACTTCCCACAGCTGGGGTTGCAGCACCTAATCCATTCATAGGGATCCTTCGGGCTCACAGTAACTCGCTTTCCCCGGGTCTGTCGATTCTCAAAGGATTCATTACAGTGCAAACGACGAACCCATACACGTAGATGTTTCCGAGTTCGCTGATCAATGGCATTCTCTGGTGTTGTTGCTGCGTCGTACTCTTCTTCTGGAGCACTGCATTTAGCACGTTCAGGGTCATTCTTGTTCATGGAGCAAAACCATTTTGAAGGTAGCTTTCGTGCATCTACTACCCCACGAAGTCGTCTCCACTGATGACGGCCACAACAAAAATAAATATTGGTCTAAGCGATGATGTGACATGATGTATCTGATAGCTCAGACAATTCTCACCTTCTTGCAACGATCACACTCCACCCATGTAGCATTGCTGGAACCAGCAGTTTGACCGAAAATAGAACTATCGTCATCATCACCCAGCTCAGTGTTATCTTCTCCCCCCGACGGATCCAACTGACCATGGTTTTCGCTCGTATCACCATAAAATTCATCTTCTCCCGATTCAGACATACCAGTATCATCACTTCCACGTTTTTGGAACCCCTTCTTCTTCTTCTTCTTCCTTTTTCCAATCCGCTTTCCATCGCTGGCCAATTCCTCCTCTCCGAAATCATCGTTACTTGATGGAGGACACGTGATATCCGACTTGTTACCCCCTTCATGAATGCGCTCGCAATACTCATCGGCATCCTCAAGAAACGCTGCCTCATTAAAATTATTCAGTGACTTCAACCCTTCCACACGTAGATGCTTCTTCACGTTGGCCAGTAGAAAGCTGCGATCGATCTTCGTCTTGGAATCGGATCCGAACGCGCCGTTCCTACGCAATATGACAATAGAAGAATCCTCCTCATCCGATGAGGAATCCGTGTCGACAACAGACTTGGAGGGCAATATATTCACAGAGTAAGGCGATTAGCTTCAATAAAGTATTGGGCTTCATTTTCAATTCAATACTTACTCCAAGGGCAGAATACTGATCTTCTTCCAGTGCCCTTCTCATCATATCGTTAACTGCTGCCTGCTGTGCAGAATATCCTGGCGGGGGGATGGCAGTAAGGCTGGTGGCGGGCGTTGATGGTTGAGTGGCGTCGGATTCTTTCTTCTTTTTGGAGCTTTCACGGGAAGAGGCGGTTGGTAGACGGCGGTTGGGGTTTGAACCAATGGGTGTGGAGTTGGATGCTCTGGGGCTCTTTTCCTGGTGTACGTGACGGGGAGAGAGAACGATGTTTGGTGCGATAAGAGGAAAAGTGTGTACGAGATACACGGTGCATTAGAAAGGCTTGAAGCCAAACTTACCTTCTTTTTCTTTATCTTTCCGCTGGCGGAAGGGCCTCCTGGGATTTCACTATCGGCTTCCTGCTTCCGTTTCTTGCGGGGTTTGCTGGAAGCACCTTTATCCTTGTCCTTATCTTTTTCCTTACTTGCTTTTGTCTTCACTTTGGAATTCTTCAGTTTCTTCTCTTTTGCCTTCTTTTCTAATTTCTGGACGATTGCGAGAGGATCGGGATTTGCCATGTTTCCCGAGGTGAGGGAAGTCACTGTTGTCACAGCACCAGAGGGACCACTGCTCGCATCACCATCGGGACCGCCAACTACCTCGTCGTCTGCTGCGGCTGTTGAGCCAATATCGGGATCCGATTTTTCCAAGTTCGCCTTAGCTTGAGAGAAGGCGGAACTGACTTCAGTGAACGGTTTATGCGATGAGGCCGGAGCCCCAGTGACATGGCTAGATGGATCACCTGCACCAAACGATGCCGTCCCAGGCCCTGGCTGGTTTGCTTGCGTGACGGAAGACTCTTCTCCACCAGTGCTACGGTATGAATCGATATTTGAGCCACTCTTGTCGCTCACAGCGCCGTCGCTTTCGTTGGTGTTGGCTCCGGACAACATTGTTCAGATATCCAGGAAAACAAGAAGAGTTCAAGATAGCTGGTTTGGGGAGTTTAGGAGTTTAGGTTTGGTATAGATTGGTACGGTATCAAGATTTTTTTTTAAATCTTAGTTGTGTTGGAAACTGAGCCGTTTTCTCCTTCTTCTCCGTCTTATCCTTCTCCTTCTCCAGTGAGACAGTTTTTTTGCTTTTTGCCAAAACAGGTACTGACCATGAAGTTGTTGTGAACTTACCTGTAAATAAATTATTTTTCGCTCGGACTTACATGGGTAGTTATATTGTGCTAAGTTATTGCCTACCTTTAAAATTATATCTTTTTGTATAACGTATGACATAATTTTCAAGAATGTTTCTGTAAACTTGAAGGGGACATTAGTCACAAATTCTCATTTTAATCATACAACACTGGTTGTGTAAACTTGAAGGGAATGTTATCGTGTCACAAAACATCCCTCAATATATCATAAAAATTCCCGTAATCCCTCCCAGCACGGTCATCATAAAAGTTTTTATGATATATAATATTGGCGAATCCGAGTTTTGTGTGCGTTGAGACAAATAGCGTGGTTATTTTGCACTGTTGAAAAAGATGACGTCAAAATAACATAAAAATAATGTTTTATGATATTCCTGTTATCGACATACGATACCATAAGGTACCGTACAATACAGGTAAAAGGGTAACTATCCATTATTTTTTAAATAATATGCCTGGTAACTTACCTAACATACCGTCTAGGTAAATAAAATATATCCTGTAAATTAGTATTGCATAATGTCATGAATCCAACATAAGCAAGAACTGTCCAACTTTGTTGTCTCTTTTTATGTACATTTTACAGTATATGGTGTTCTAGCCATCAACAATGGTATGATGCCACAGTACAATGCACACTAACGAATATGTGATACCACCAGCCTCATCTACACAACACAAAGAGTGTTTTGAAGTACTTATGTATGCAGAGATTGTTGCCAATATGGCATACTTCTACACGATGGCAACTACAGGAAAGAAACTTTTGTCATATATATATATATATATATATATATATATATATATATATATATATATATATATATATATATATATATATATATATATATATTGCCACAGGCAGCAGATATAGAGGCTGATGCATAAATTAGATTAAATGATTGAACCAAAACCTCCAACAACACACAACGACGACTTCTACAAAGTTGTTTGAGACAGAGAATCTTTTGCTATAACATCAGCTGGACTCTATTGACAAATTCATATCCCAACCATTTTCAAAAGAGTGAATTAATTTCTCTTTACTCATTATACGGTATTTTTCTTATGTAACAAAAAAGAGTCAGTTATTTCAGTCTGCCTTCACATACCATCCTGTGAATTTGGACTCCTAAGACTTTGACGGAAAATGGGCAAAATTTCTGAGAGGGAGCATGAGAGACAGCTCCATATCCAAGGAAGGCGGAACACACATTAATTACCCAATAGTAAAACATTGAAGTAACGACAATAAATACCAATGCCTATGAATATGGGTACATAATATACATTTTAGGTGACAGGTATCAGTGGATAAGACACTGCAATATCTAAAACGTAGAGCGTGTTAGTACTATTTGCTACTAGACAATGTAATGAAAGAAATTTGGCTGTAATTTTATAGCATATTAGAAAACAAGGGCCGTGCAGTGACTGACAAATCATTCGTGACAATATACTTACACAACGGCGACTACAACTGTTTCAAACACGAACAAAAATGCACAGTGATCAGTTTAAGCAATGAAATGAAATATCACCTACTGATGTGCAGTTCATACACAAATTTGTGTAAAGTGGGATTATTTTTTATAACCCCTCGAGGTAATGTAGTTTTTTTGATTGCGAAAGTATGATTGGAACTTGGAGTGAATTTTGATTGTCAGATGGTCAAGAACCATATGGCTTGAACTGACACCACAACAATAAAGTAAGTGCTATGGTGTGTATTGTATAGAATTGAAAGTACGTAGCGCGCGAGGCGCCTGAGCATGCGAGGCGCTCGCCCCATTTGCAACTACTATAGTACATATTAATTAAGCGTAGAAAAGTGGCATACTACAACAAGCACTTTATTTCAAAAGTACGTCTTCCTCTGTCTCTACAACTCGTATTCTGTCCGGCAAGCTACAAAAAATCTTGCAGCGGCTGCTGGTAATATCAAGATTTTTTTAAAATCTTTGTTGTGTTGGAAACTGAGCCGTTTTCTCCTTCTTCTTCTTCTTCTTCTTCTCCTTCTCCTTCTCCTTCTCCTCTCTCTTCTCCTTCTCCTTCTCCTTCTCCTTCTTCTTCTTCAGTGAGACAGTTTTTTTGCTTTTTGCCAAAACAGGTACTGACCAAGAAGTTGATGTGAACTTACCTGTAAATAATTCATTTTTCGCTTGGAGTTACATGGGTAGTTATATTGTCCTAAGTAATTGCCTACCTTTAAAATTATATCTTTTTGTATAACGTATGACATAATTTTCAAAAATGTTTCTGTAAACTTGAAGGGAACATTAGTCACAAATTCTCATTTTAATCATATAATAATGGTTCTGTAAACTTGAAGGGAACGTTATCGTGTCACAAAACATCCCTCAATATATCATAAAAATTCCCTTAATCCCTCCCAGCACGGTCATCATAAAAGTTTTTATGACAAATAATATTGGCGAATCCGAGTTTCGTGCGCGCTGAGACAAAAAGCGTGGTTATTTTGCACTGTTGAAAAAGATGACGTCAAAATAACATAAAAATAATGTTTTATGATATTCCTGTTATCGTACGATACCATAAGGTACCGTACAATACAGGTAAAAGGGTAACTATCCATTATTTTTTTAAATAATATGCCTGGTAACTTACCTAACATACCGTCTAGGTAAATAAAATATATCCTGTAAATTAGTATTGCATAATGTCATGAATCCAACATAAGCAAGAACTGTCCAACTTTGTTGTCTCTTTTTTATGTACATTTTACAGTATATGGTGTTCTAGCCATCAACAATGGTATGATGCCACAGTACAATGCACACTAACGAATATGTGATACCACCAGCCTCATCTACACAACACAAAGAGTGTTTTGAAGTACTTATGTATGCAGAGATTGTTGCCAATATGGCATACTTCTACACAATGGCAACTACGGGAAAGAAACTTTTGTCATATATATATATATATTGCCACAGGCAGCAGATATAGAGGCTGATGCATAAATTAGATTAAATGATTGAACCAAAAACCTCCAACAACACACAACGACGACTTCTACAAAGTTGTTTGAGACAGAGAATCTTTTTGCTATAACATCAGCTGGACTCTATTGACAAATCCATATCCCAACCATTTTCAAAAGAGTGAATTAATTTCTCTTTACTCATTATACGGTATTTTTCTTATGTAACAAAAAAGAGTCAGTTATTTCAGTCTGCCTCCACATACCATCCTGTGAATTTGGACTCCTAAGACTTTGACGGATAACAAATTGTTAGGGCAAAATTTCTGAGAGGGAGCATGAGAGACAGCTCCATATCCAAGGAAGGCAGCACACACATTAATTACCCAATAGTAAAACATTGAAGTAACGACAATAAATACCAATGCCTATGAATATGGGTACATAATATACATTTTAGGTGACAGGTATCAGTGGATAAGACACTGCAATATCTAAAAGGTAGAGCGTGTTAGTACTATTTGCTACTAGACAATGTAATGAAAGAAATTTGGCTGTAATTTTATAGCATATTAGAAAACAAGGGCCGTGCAGTGACTGACAAATCATTCGTGACAATATACTTACACAACGGCGACTACAACTGTTTCAAACACGAACAAAAATGCACAGTGATCAGTTTAAGCAATGAAATGAAATATCACCTACTGATGTGCAGTTCATACACAAATTTGTGTAAAGTGGGATTATTTTTTATAACCCCTCGAGGTAATGTAGTTTTTTTGATTGCGAAAGTATGATTGGAACTTGGAGTGAATTTTGATTGTCAGATGGTCAAGAACCATATGGCTTGAACTGACACCACAACAATAAAGTAAGTGCTATGGTGTGTATTGTATAGAATTGAAAGTACGTAGCGCGTGAGGCGCTCGCCCCCATTTGCAACTACTATAGTACATATTAATTAAGCGTAGAAAAGTGGCATACTACAACAAGCACTTTATTTCAAAAGTACGTCTTCCTCTGTCTCTACAACTCCTATTCTGTCCAGCAAGCTACAAAAAATCTTGCAGCGGCTGCTGGTAATCATGTACATCCATATCACCGAATTGAATGGAAAGGATGAAAATTATAAATTATTACCAGCAGCCGGTGCAAGATTTTTCCAAAAAAAAAGATTGTTTTTGGAAAAAAAAGAAAAAAAAAAAAAAAAAAAAAGGGGTTTAGTGCGAGTGTATGCCAAAATGGGCGGGAGCGCCTCAGCGCGCAGCGCCGCCAGCGCCCGCGCCCTTTTAGTTTGTGAAATCATTTTCTTGTTACACACTCTTTTGTGACACGATAACATTCCCTTCAAGTTTTAAAGAACCCTTGTTTAAAATTTTTCGTCTCTACGTCTTAAATGATTTGTGACTAATGTTCCCTTAAAGTTTACAGAAACATTGTTGAAAATAATGTCAGACGTTACACACAAAGATATATTTTTAAAGGTAGGCATATATTAAAACACTAAGACTACCCATGTAAGTCCAAGCGAAACATGAATTATTTACAGGTAAGTTCACATCACCTTTTTGTTCAGTACCTGTTTTGGCGAAAAGCAAAAAAACTGTCTCACTGGAGAAGGAGAAGAAGGAGAAGGAGAAGAAGAAGGAGAAAACGGCTCAGTTTCCAACACAACTAAGATTTTTAAAAAAACCTTGATAGACTTGTTGAGACTTAGGTTGCGGGATCGCTTATTTTTGCTAGCGGATTTACTAGTAGGAAAAAAGCGCGCGACGTGCATATCTGTTAGGCCGAGTGCTTGGTAATTTGCAATTGCCAAGCAATTGCAAAAATGCGCAAAAATCACATTGCAAATCCTTGTCGACGTTTGCATTACCAAGGAATTGCAAACGATTCCTCGACAACTTCGGTTTAGCTCGGGATTTCTGCAACGACCTCTCGTTTGGCATCAATTCTGTTGTGTGACGCCTCTGATTGGCATCAATGGAGTGTATACCATGTCCGTTTGGCATCAATTTTTCCGTTCGACAGTACAGAACATTAGTCATCTCATAGCTTAGTGAGCAATTTCAATTCCTTAGGAATTGCATTACTGATTCAATATGTTCGTGATCACAATTTCTAAGCAATTTGACTCTTGCTAAGTTTGTTTTTGGCATTACAATTCCTTAGCAATTGTAATAGTGCGTTTGGTACATGTCGAGTGCAATTCCTTAGGAATTGCACTCGGCAATCATATTATTTTAGGTTACAATTCCTTAGCAATTGCTATTGTCTCTTATGATATTACGTGCTTGCAATTGCTAAGGAATAGCAAACGCGAATATAATCTTCATTCTATACAATTCCTCTAGAATTGTATCTAATATGTAGCCTAATCACACTTCCTAAGGAATTATATTTCGTTTAATATTTCCGCGTTATTACAATTCCTAGGAATTGTAATCAGCCCGCATTACAAGTCCTAGGAATTGATATGAAACCTAGTATGACTTCTTGGTAATGAAGTATAATTGCAAATCAATTGTAGGATTTCGAATTAAACAAGATTCTTGATGTCATTTACTTTTATTCCAGGTACAAACAGTCTCAGTCTTTTGATCCCATCATCAATTACTCCTCTTCCTCACAAGGCATACATAGATCTGTACTGTTTGGAGGTGGGCGTAAGGAACACTTCTTGTCTCCTTTCGAACCTCTACCGCCATGACACTTCGAAGTACAAAAGATCCCCTTCGCTCTACACCCGCACCTAGTCTGTGGAGATGCACAATCACCAGTCACACCAACAACACTGTAGAGAGATACAGCACCCTGCTCCGTCATTCTAGCGATATGAAAGTCCGAACTCATCTCATTGATAGACAACAACTCCTTCGTGAACAAAGGCATGTGATGCAATTCCTGTCGCTGCATCTTGCGAATCAAATAACCATGTTTGGTTGCAACCCTATAAGTTGTCACACCCTTGCCAGTAGTAATCACTTCCATCACTGCCACTGGGAGATACTTCGGTCCCTCCGCACCACGAATTTTCCCTTCCATTTTAACATTGCATATATCTCCCACCTCCAACAGCTCCTTAACAAATTTTGCACGGCGATTGTTGACCTGCTTAGCTTGTGCTTTCGTGCACTTGAATACTTCATCTCGGATGGCTCCTCTAGTAGGTGTGTCACCGTAGACGTCACCCTCCTTGCTTCGTTTCTGCGGAGTTGGTAGATCATTCGGTACCTCTTCATCTTCATCCTCATCCTCACTGTTGTCTTCTGGGTGAGTACCTCCATTGTCAACATTGTCAGCACTGTCACTCTTACCTCCTGTCCCTTCAACATTGTCCCCACTCTTACTCACACCAGTACTGTCTCCACCAGTACTATCATCAGGAGTTTTAGCCTCGTTACTCCTGCAAGAACTGGGCATCCGCATCACGTATAATTTTCTCAATTGCCTCGTTACTGATGACATCCTTCGTATTTTGGACGGCATTGTACGCCGCTTCGAGTCCTGCCTCCGTCTCCGCCATTTTCACCACAGTATGACCCAAGACAGAATACACGGATTTTTTATCATTCTTCTTACCATAAAAGATTTGATTGGGACTGTAGTTTGCCTTGGCTTGAGAAGGTCGTCGGTTCAAGGAGGCATTTACAACATGCATACCATAGCGGGCCCAGTTCTTGTCCTTGTTGTCCATCGTCCATGCGAGGAGAGCTTCCTTGAATGGACGATTGCTTTGCTCCACACCACCTTGCAATTGTGGGTGTCTTGCCCGACCCTTAATCACATGGCACCAAGGAAAGTACCTACAACACAATACCAATGAATCAATACGAGAAAAGTGAGAAGTAGATCTGACATATTGAAGTCACACATGTTCGTACCGGTTGACCGTTGAGACGGTCTCGCCAAGAAACTCTCCTCCATTGTCGGATTGAAGTATGTTCGGTATCAACGTTGACGCCATGATCCTGATCACCACCGGTGCTATCTCTGCTGCTGTCTTGCCCTTCGTGGCGCCTACGTTGCATTTTCCTGAGTGGTGATCACGATAGCGCACGATCCACTTGAATCCATCTTCACTTTCGTTTGACGTCATGTCTACGAGGTCAACTTGCACCCTATGACCAATTGTTGGCGAAAAAATCATCTTCAATGGAGTTTGCGATGCCTTGATTCTGCTTGTATTGCCGATACAAGTAGGACACAGATCAATCACCAACTGCACATCAGCAGCAGTGATACCGAACCAACTGTTCTTCAACTCAAGGAGGATGTTCCTGGCAGTACGGGCATGGCCCATTCCGACATGTGCGTCATGTATGATGTCAAACAAGTCTTCATATATTGCAACACGGCAGCCTGTTTGACAATGTCGAAGACAGTTGGTACCACTGCCAATTGCAAGCTCGAATTTCTCGCGAAGACGGTACTGGTACCTCGTGTGGGCACAGCGTTTCCGCTTCTTGCCATCACTTGTGAACGCATTCCAGTCCTCTATCAATCGGATTGTCTCCAATGCCTCTGCCTTCGTCTTGAAGAGTGGACGGAAGTTTTGCGAGTTTTCTCTTGATTCCGCCAACCGTTCTCTAAGTTCACATAGAACTGAGTACGGAATTCTTCGTCACTTGCCTCTTGACATTCCTCTTCTGTTGGAATGCGGGGAATCTGTAGCTCTGGTGACTCGAGATTGTCGATCGGAAGGTCTCGAACAGTATTATCAATGTCGGGCTGCTTTTCACTCGTATCACCACCCTGTGTGAGAGAGTTGGTAGGGGCAGCTGATTTCAAGGCCTCACTGTCACTATCGATCGTGCTTGGGGGGGCTGGCACCTCGTCACTTGTTGGGCCCGTGGGTGACTTGCTCCTGTGCGAAGACAAAGCGGCGTTGAAACATATAAAGCAAAGAAGTGCGTCGTTGCGATTTTTGGAGGCATTCGCCTTCCCATGTTCAGAAAATTGTGAGAGGAGCTGAGCTCAATCGACGCCTTCTGGTAGGCCGTCGGGGTACTCGTGACCGCAGAGTCCCCCATGCATAGGTGTCGCACAATTGAGACAGTTGTGACGACCCTCCTGAACTGGCACGCCTTTCATGCCACACAGCTCCTTCGCAGCGCAGTCGAACTTCATGGTAAGAGGCGATGAGAATGCTAAGCAATTTGTGCTGGATGTGATGTGGTGAGCACTATTCCCAAGGAATTGTGTCAAATGCATCACGGATGATGCAAACGGAAGAGAACACTGACCGAGAGAAGATACTGAGTTACATAGGGATTAATACATTTTAAATCACAGTCAGTTGGATGCGTTTTGGCGCCAAATTTGGCAAACAACTACATCCAAACTGACAAGTCTCTCAAAATTCAAATGCAATTCGGCTGTCGTCAAAGAATTGTTTTGCGTATTCCCTAAAAAAATGCAATTCCTTGGCAGTGCAAACGTCGACAAGGAATTGCAAAGTGGAGTTTGCAATTGAGGGCAATTGCTTGGCAATTGCAAATTACCGAGCATTCGGCCTAACATATCCACGGCCTCCCAATGCCACCCAAATAAAATAACATGGGATTATGATTATATCTGAATCGGCGCCCCTCAGAACTACCACGATTCACCTACTAAGTGTAGAAAACGTCTTAAATAAAAGCAACGAAATACTATGTCATTTAAAGGTCTAATTAAAAATGAAAATGTCTAGAGACATGAAAATTTTTCGCTAAGACATTTTTATCTAGATGGAAGACAGGAAAGAATTTAACTAGTAGAATGCTAGCAACAGAATAAACTAAGACATTTTTATATAGAAATGAAGCTAGTATTTAACCCTCCAAGTGAGATTTGTCTTTATTATGTCAACATGGTGTATAAAAAACTGTATAGTACCTCAACACATTTTTATTACTTTTATGCACACAGATCACGTATTCACACATTCATCACTATCATCCATTCATTGTATCACTGTACATCTATAGCCCAGGGCAGGCCCAGGGCCACCCTCATTTATGTGTATCATCCTTGGAATGCAAATGTACCATCCGTTGGGGTTACGAGTACAAACTGTTTTGCTCACAATTTTGTTAGGCTACACTTGTGTATGTCAAGACGTTTTTATTATTAGGCTTTGTCTTTGTGTACGTCAAGACTCAAGACATTTTTATTACTACGCTATACTTGAGTACATCAAGAAATTTTTAATACTATTACACACACAGGTCACATAGTCACACATTCATCACTGCCATCAATTCATTCCATCACTCGACCTCTACCCAGTGCCACCCGCTTTTATTTGTCTCGTCCTTGGACAACAAATATACCAATATTGGGGTTATGAGTGCAAATGCTTTTGCTCACAATTTAGCCCTGTTGCTGTTGCTTGTGGAGAACATATTCGCTATTGGGGTATGATACATGAAGCAGAGAGGTCCAAGATCATGCCTTCCCTGAACCATGACCCGAGCTTTGTATCTCACCGGTGTACCCTCTATGAACTAGCAGAATAAATGATATCACAAAGACTTAATTTTGCAATAATCTCAAACAAAATATTGAATCATAAAAGACGTTGAAGCCACAGTCCTCAATGCAGGACACCCTCTTTCTTAATTATTTTCATAACAGATAAATGAGCACCATAGCTTCTATATATCAAATCAATAGCCTTTGCAATGTACCCAGCCCTAGTCATTGCTAAAACTTTAACACAAAATATTCCTTGTAAATGGGCTATCACTGTTACTGTGAATGGGGAACTTTTGATGAAAATTGAGCAAAGATGCAAAGAATGGGGTGCTTTATATTGCTGCTTATGTGGGGAGGATGAAAGTGGTGCCTCAATATTCAGTCTGGGGATTCAGATATGAACCTTTCAAGATTGGTACATAAGAAATTGATTGGGACATGTCAAATAATAAAATCGCAGTAAAAAATGGGAAATATGTTGTCTAAACATTAACTATTTTGTCTCAACAGTAACTCACTACTCCGGTTCCTTATTGCTTCAGACAGCAGAGTGACAACCATTGTGTCTTCACATTCAGTCGTGGAGCTGAGATATGAACCATTACATGAGCGCTGTGTACAAAATGAATTTGTTCAATCCTGGCACTTATGTTGAATCTAACTACATTGCTGACACTGGCCTGCTGATAACAACATACATGAACAGGGACAGTTGCCACACCATGAGATAAATGAATTTCCCCGTTTACTACTTTGATGACCAAAGTGGTTGGTTTCTTTCCCCTCCCCAGAGTGAACCTGGAGTTGCCACTGTTGTCACCTTGCCTTTGAGAAAATTTGAATTTCTCATTTTTAAATGTGATGATATCTTTTCTCCATGATGGTGATGCACGGTCATACAATGATATCAAGTCAGTGTAGAAGTATGGTGCAAAATAGGTATAAGGTATGATACTGTACCGAACATACATCACGATCTTGTGTGATTCACTTTTTTCACGGGACAAGGTAGATTTTATGGTGTGGCAGACAGACGAGTCTTCTTATTTTGTTAGCCAAATTTTGGTAGAAATTATTACCCTCGGCGCTACTTAAGTAGCAGCGCTTATATATTACGATCAAAATACATGAGGTATTGAAAAATCAACGTGGCGCTGGGAGAAACTGGTACTCGGAAATAAAAATATTACCTTGGTAGCATTTTGAAATTAATATCTAGATAAAATCAACATCGTTCGAATCTCGATAATTCATACAAATCAAAGCTGTTTGATAACAAACCAGCCACCGTCACGCATTCTACGGATCCATTCCCAGTGATCTAGCGTGCGACTTGTTCATTAAGTGCCCTAGTTGTTGTCTGGGCACACCATAAATCCACACCATCTTGGAAATTCCGCGGACACACTCCCAGAACAACACATCGTTCAGTTGGTAAGTAGTGTTGACCATTGTCAATGGCAACACCACATACGGTTCTGATACTAATCAAGATGAGTATTTCACTCCAACTTGATCACTAAACACTTTATTTCTTTTGATTTCCAGACATAAGTACAGCATCGCAAGAAATATGCCACGCTCTGTTGCCAAGGTGAACGACGATGGTATGGATGCCTCACCCTCGACTAGCAATGAGCTGGCGACTGGTTCTACACGACAATCAAAAATACAAAAGAAATCAAACAGGATGAGATGTTGAAGCAAGAAGCGAAAGAAAAAGCAATAATGTTGAAAATGAAAAAAGAAGTTCATATGCAATTCGAACATCTTTTAAAAACAGTTATGCAGAAACCGGAAATCTTCAAGAGACCGGAGATGCAATACCTACGAGAGTTTGTTACTGCGGTGGAAAACAATCGTGACGTATCCTAGGGTTATGGGTGACATGTTGTATAACAAATACATTCAATCTACCAGAGACTGCTCTGATAATGATATCAATCTGACAGCTGGATACATCGATGCCCTATCACGTGTGCAAGATACATCATCTCCTAATTCAACAAACTAATTCTGCAAGTGGTGGCTAAGGATACATTCCAACAGCATGCTCGAATTAATCAAGGAGATACCGATGTCGACGGTTATACTCAAATCGCCCAACTGCAGCTTTGTGACGGAGATGGAAATACAATGTTGGGCCGAATGGCTACACATCTTGCTGTCGAAGCAAGGAAATTGAAAGAAGGTGACATCATCAAGTTAGTCTTATTCACCGAGCTTACACATAAATTGGGTACCAGCTTGTCCAAACCGGCTGTGTTCATTCTTGAATATTCTCATGTTGGTTACGCTAAGGTTGCCAGTGATATTCATCTGCCTTTGAAAGGCAACTTCTCCAACCAGTTGAACAAATCCTATCCTACAGCCAACACTGCTCAAAAGGTGGTATCAGAAAGTGATGCAGAGTGCCGCCACGGAAATAGACTTTGTTCTGTGTATGGTATCTCCATGTTAAATTGTGGCACCAAAACTAATCTGGTTAGCAGGCTAGATCTCGCAACGGTGAGAGAGGACTGTTACTTTGCCGACAAGAAAGTAGAAGACATGAACAATTGTGAAAAGCGTTGCATGATATATAGGTGGTATGCTACCAATATTTATTCTATATGTGGTAAGAACAAGCGCAGACAGCTAACGAACTGTCTCGTGAAAGCTATACGTGATGCGTACCCTGAGGATGATGATATATACGAAGGGTTTCATTTTAGTGAATAAACAAGATCATAATTGTTAAATTAATTATCAATTCACCAATCTATGAGATCTCTTTTCGGTTTCCCAGTACAAGGTCATTTTGCAAGTTGTGACAACACTTCCTCTTCATCAGAGTTCCAATCAATCAACTCAAATGCCCTGTTACATCTCTTGGGCATTGGACATTCTGATTGTGTGTGACCGTCTTGACCACACTTTGAACATGGGTGCCTCTTTTGAATCTGAGCAGATTCTTTAGTAGGCATTTTCTGTGATGCGTGCTTTTGGATTGTTCCTTATAAAGTGCATTCGCGTTACGCAAAGACTTACGAGTGCGTGCAATCTTTGCTTTCTCAGCTTTTGCACAAGCAGAGTCCTTCTCTCGTTCTTTTTCTACCCTTTCCATTCGAATAGATTCTACGGACAACACTGGAATGGATAGCAATGAAGAAATATCACAATGCATTTTGGGCTTGCTACCCTGGCCTGCATTACACAAAGTTAACTCCGACATAGTCTTCCAAAGATCAGTCTGGTCAACATTCAATCGCTTGCCTTCAGAGTATTGGGTAAGCACGAAAAGAAGCCTTCCGATGGATTGCTACAACCCATTTTGGCTGTTCGATCTATGCTTCTTTCGTTGAATCGATAAGACAGAGATTTTACTAAAGTAGCAACAGCTTTTTTAGACAAACACATGTATTTGCCGCCGTGACAAAGACTCTTTGTTGGGCCCTTTGCTACCTCCTCTTTGATTTGTTCTTTGGTCCAGTCAGGGTGAGCGTTCTTGATCCTAAGATGGGTGCAATACTCTTCTTGAAAACACTTGCTGTGGTCATCATTGTGATGATGTGGAATGCAAAGGATTTGATCAAGACACCGTTTTCGTTCATGTGTGTCACCAATATGTTCATGGTAGTCGATTACCGGCGCTCTTATATCCATGTGCATACTCTTTATCCTCATATTGCTAAGCAGGTCTTTGCCATTCCATGATGGGTTATTGCTGCGCAACTTGTAGAACGCATTATTCTGATCCTTGATGACATGCCCCAAATCTTGATGATGCTCAGCTTGACCAATAGCAGTATCACCAATGATTTCTGCCTGAGCTCTAATGGCAGATTTTGGCCCCCTTGTATCATTGTCTGCTGCAATCTCTCCCATGAATATTGCAGTATCGTCACCTAAATAATTGCCGTCCTCGTCGACCAGAAGATTTCTTCCCATATCATATGCCTGATATTCTTCAGCAGAGGCAGGATTATGGGTGCTGTTGTGATAGCAAAAACCCTTGTGCAACATTGAAAAGTTGGCGTACTGATCCACAGTGACGGTTTGAAATTTCTCAGCTTTGTATTCACTGATGTTTTTATTGAGAGCTAATGTGCATCTGTAACAATTAATCTGCAGTACAATATCTGTGGTGTTAGTTTCATTAATATAATTATCTGCTTTCACACAAATCGCTTACCTGATAATGAATCAATCCAATTGGTTTATTTGTTATTGTACTATTTGCAACCTCGATGCATTGCTTGCTTTTGTGTCAGTGATTATACAAATGATTTGCAGCTGCACCGTCTATCGTTGCTCTACCTCTATTTGTCCTGTGGACGACACCATCCTTCTCCCATTCAACATCGCCGCTATAGCCATCTTCCATTTGACTTAATCGTACATGTTCACGTCGGTTATCTCGTAGCCTTTCTTTTGTAACCTTCGCAATAGCAGCTCTGTATTTCTTATTCTTATGTAGTAAGTTTTTCTTGTTGCTCATCTTAATACCTAATACTTCGCTAATGAAATTGATGGTCTTTGTCATATTTACCCCTGTAGTAAACGCTCCTGCTATTTGTAGGTTGACATCTGGCTGTGTCCTTGAAAACCTTTGTTCCTGCTCTACCATCTCGGTTTTGACAATCTCAGAGTTTGTAAGCTCCAACTCTTCATGACAAACAGAACACTTCCAAACTTCCGTTACATATGCACCATAGTTTGTGCAACAATGAATGAGAGTCACCTCATGTCCACATTTGACCGAGTGAGATGACACCAGTTTAATGAATTCGTCCATTCATTACATTGCATGATTATATTCCCACCGTAAGGTTTGATTGCACAACCTCTCCATAAATTGTCTTCTGGTGTTTTGTGTAATGTCCTCAAGCTATTGTTATCCCGAACTTTTTGATTGTTATGAAGGTTCAGCGTGTTATTGACATCATTGAGCAGAGAAGAGGCACCATCAGTATTGGAAAAAAAGTCTTTCTCAGGATAGATATTGATTCGTTTAGCTCGAGGCCTCTGTGCGGTAGTAAACCTCTGATCTGTCTGTACAATAGACTCTTCAGCATATTTTGTGGGAACGTAGTAGATGGTCCCATTGAATTTTTGCTTCGATAGATATATATTGCCTTGGTTAGAAAGTCGGAGGGCAGCTTGAATCATGTCAACAGACAGGGAGTTGTGTACACCGCAGTGCACTAGACGGTCACGCATCTCCTCGATCGTTACCCAAAATGATCCATACTCTTTGGGTAGATAGTTGTTCAGCAGCAACAGACTTTTGTTCTTTGTTCCTTTGATGGGAGACAAAGTTGGCGGCATATTGCTTGGGATGCTGTACTTATGTTTGGAAATCAAAAGAAATAAGGTGTTTAGTGATCAAGTTGGAGTGAAATACTCATCTTGATTAGTATCAGAACCGTATGTGGTGTTGCCATTGACAATGGTCAACACTACTTACCAACTGAACGATGTGTTGTTCTGGGAGTGTGTCGGCAGAATTTCCAAGATGGTGTGGATTTATGGTGTGCCCAGACAACAACTAGGGCACTTAATGAACAAGTCGCATGCAAGATCACTGGGAATGGATCTGTAGACTGCATGACAGTTGCTAGTTTGTTATCAAACAATCTTGATTTGTATGAATTATCGAGATTCGAACGATGTTGATTTTATCTAGATAATCCCATGTTATTTTATTTGGGTGGCGTTGGGAGGCCGTGGATATGCACGTCCCGCGCTTTTTTTCCTACTAGTAAATCCACTAGCAAAAATAAGCGACCCTGCAACCTTAATGGGTGACTACCGTAATTCGTTTTCTCGTTTTTAAAAACTGTTACCGTATGTATATTTTGACGCCCAAACTTCAATTTTCATGCGACTCACCAAAAAGCCGTCAATTTCCCGATTTTCCTTTTAGCTTTCTCACTATTTTTTTCTGACAAGTTCTGCCACCCAACTCGCATTCACTGCTCGCGTCACTAATTTTCCACACCATGTCAATTTCCGCTGCCTTCACCGCATCACCTCATCCGTCACAAGTACCTTTGCAACAAGAGGTCTGCCAGAATCAACCTCACCGCAACATCACCCGCGACCCTCCTGCCGCTTCGTTTGGTCAGATTTGTTTTATTTTTGGAGAACTACCACCGTTTTTGCAGAGCGAATTTTGTCCCTATCCTATGCAGTTCTGCGGCGCAGTTCTACAGAACTCTTTTTCTTCTTTTCTATATTTTTTAAAATCATCATTGCTAGGAAATTATAGCTCATAATGTAGTTTTAGCACTGATTATCACCACTCCAATTATTAGTTCAAAGAGAATAGGACATATTGATCAATGTAACTACAGTCTCTCGACAAGGAACTACACCTCCGTGACGACAAAATGACGACACGACGACAACGACAATGACGAAGACTGAGCGTAGCAAGTGAGCGCAGAATTCCCGCGACCGCGCCAAGAATCGAGGCAATGGGAAGAACCAAAATTTTAAATCAACGAGGCAATCGAAAGCCATCCTCAAGACCAAGCGTTCTTGACGAAGCGAGCACACCATCAAGGCCTCTTTCAAGGACAATGAGGGCAATGATGTGAAGGAATACATCCACATATTTTGCAACAGTGATCTGCCCAAACTCCTCAATGAACTCAAGAAGCAACTGCTCAAGCTCGGCGATCGCTACGACCTCTTCGAAAATGGGAGATGGAAGGTCCTCTGCCAGATCGGAGGAAGAGCTCTCGAAGGTTGGAGCGAGAAGTACTGGATGGACATCATCAAAGGAGTCTACTCTCACAACTTGGGCGACTCCGATGTCCAGCGCAAGAAATTCAAGAAGTTGATTCAGAAAGTCAACTCAAAATACCTCAGCAAGGACGCGATCAAGGAACAGCACGATGCCATGGAATATGGTGATCTAACCTAAACGGCCACGATCATACAATCGCTGTCGAACGACTCTTTGAGATCAATGAAGACCTCGAACTCTTTGGTGAAGAAGTTGGAAAATTCACGATTCGAGAGATGGCGTGACGAGTCATCCCAAACACTCTCAAGAACTCCACCAGCCTTCGCTTTTATGACAAGGGCGGCAAAGATTTGTGCGATACCGACAACATCATCGAGCTCTTCCGCAAAATCACGACCTCTCTCCAGCGAGAGCACAACGTTTCCAGCAATCGAAACAGCAGTGGAGGTTGAAACAACAGGACTACTTCCAACAGAGGAAACAGCAATAGCAACTCCAGCGTCGGCTCAGCACCATGCAGGAATCACGACGGAGCACATCTATGGAAAGATTGCCCTGACAACTGGCGTAATCCAAACCGCAGCAATGCAAATGCAGGAAACTTGAGCCAAGCCTCCAATACCAACTCCAACTCCAGCTCTCAGAATTCCAGTTCAAGGAAAGGAACTCGAGGAGAAGTCAAGAGTACAGAAAACCAGAGAACCACCGAAAATTCTCCAATGGTCTGCTTCGTTGCAAAGCCAACGACGAATCCGCATGCAGCAGCCATGCCTCACGTGGAGAATTGATGGAAATTGTTGGCAAATCTCACTCACAAAATTTGCATCCGAATCAGAAAAGAGTTGCTTGCAAAGCACTCCTGGACCAATGCTGCACAGACAGAGGACTTATTTCCTGGGAAGTGGCAAACATGTTGAACCTTCCCACAACTTCCATCGACCCCAAAGTCTTTGCCACCGCAAATGGCTCATTTTCTTCCAATGCCATGTTGAAATTGGAAAATGCTATGCTACCCTGCCTCTCCACCAACAGGACTTTTACCATCAAACTCATGGTGATACCTAAGGAATGCAGCGCCAGCATGAACTACGGCATCATCATCGGCCAAAAATCTATGTGACTACTCGATTTGGATACAAGTGTTCGTGACAACACCATCTCCTGGGGCGACTGTGAGGTCAACATGGTACCACTGGACTATTGGACAGTGGAGCGCATCATGCAGTAGAAATCACGCCTCTTGAAGCAGCAGAAACTCAGCAACCACACTGACACCCAGATGGAACCCCATCCAAGTACCCGACGAAGTCTTTGCTTCCGAAGCTTTACGCGCAGCAAACTACAAAAAGGCCGACCTCAACACCATTGCTCAGAATAGTGATCCACTGAATGAACAGCAGAAAACAAAACTTCTAGCAGTTAGCAGTCTTGAAACAGCACGAAGCGTTATTCCAAGGCACACGAGGAAATTGGAAAGGGCAACCAGTTTCAATTGAAGTCATTAACGGCGCAGTACCAGTGTGGTCCAAACCATACCCAATCCCACTGAAGAATAGAGACACATTCAAGGAGAAAGTTTACAGGCAATGCGACATTGGAGCTCTACGTGAACTTTCTGCCAGTGAGATTGAGAACAGGGAATGGGCGTCTCCATGCTTTGGGATTCCAAAGAAAGACAGTACAATTTGACTAGTCATGGACTTCAGAAAACTCAACAGTGCCCTCAAGCGAAAGGAATACCCACTCTCAACCATTGAAGACATGTTCCAAAACATTCGGGGATTCATCTTTGCATCAACCATTGACCTCAACATGGGCTATCTCTTGATCCCACTCACAGCAAAAACAAAAGAGTTACTGACCATCTTCACCCAGTTTGGATTCTTTCAGTGTTGTGTGCTTCCAATGGGAATCAGACCTGTCACAGACATTTTTCAATCAAGAATGGTAGGAATATTCATGAGCATGGAAGCCAACAAACCTAATCCATACCTGGATGGCATCTTCCATGGAAAAGGCAATGACTTTGACAGCCACCTGAACATCCTGAATGAAATCTTCCAACGACTCAAAGACACAGGAATGCAAGTCAACTTGACCAAGTCCACATTGTGCGCCAAAGAAGTGGAATTCCTCAGGTTTTTACTCAAGCAATCAGGCTACCAACCAACAAGCAAGAGAGTTGAAGCCATCCTCAAAATTCTACCACCCAAAAATGTCAAGAAAGTCAGAGAATTCCTCGGCGCCATCAACTTCATCAAGAATCACATCCCCAACAGAGCCGGCATCTTAGCACCAATCACTCACCTCACAAAGAAAGATGTACCATTTGTCTGGGGGGAGGAAGCAACTCAAGCCTTCACCAAAGTTAAAGCCGAAATCACCAATGCAATTCTTTGCACATACCCCAATCCCAACAAAAGATTCATCATCTACCCCGACGCATCGCAGAAATACGCCATGGGAGCAATGCTCACTCAAGAGATTCATGGAACAGAACAAGTCATCAGCACATTCTCTCGCAAATTCAACAATGCACAGCTCAAATACACAGTAGGCAAACAGGAATTACTTGCAGCGCACGAAGCCTGTCACTTCTTCCACAACATCATCTTTGGCTGTGACATACTCATCCGATGTGACCACAAGAATCTCACCAGCATTGACACAAAGCACACCAATCTTCGCATCTTACGCCCACCTGGCAGGCGAACTCAACACCGGAGCAGATGGACTCAGCCGCCTACAAATGTCAGACGACGTACCTACCTACTTGGTCTCAGAAATCTATGCAATTGATGATCTCAACAGCAACACCAACTTTGACTTCCCTTTGGCAATGTCCCTTATCAAAGAGGAACAAGACAAAGATGAGAAAATCCAAGAAGCGCTACAAAAGCATTCCACCAATGACAGATTCAGTACAATGACATTTGGAAATACCCCTGTGCACACTATCGACGGCAAAATCATTGTACCAACAAGTCTCCAAAAGCGAATCATCGACTGGTATCACTCCAACCTACGACACCCCGGAGTCACTTGAACCATCAACTCCATATCTCACAGTTTCTACTGGAAAGGCGTTCGCCCTCAAGTCGAAGAACACATCAAAACATGCGACGAATGTCAATGCCACAAAATTGTTGGCAAACCCCAATACGGCATCCTACCACTTGTACCAGCAGTTCGTGATAAGAAACCCTTCAAGAAAATTCAACTTGATTGTGCAGGACCTTGGACAGTTCACATAAAAGATGGACCAACGGCAACAAACACAAAGTACAAAATCCATGTTCTCACAATGGTCGACGCATGCACCAATTGGACAGAGCTAGCACTCATCCCAGCAGCTTCTTCCAGAGTCATCGCGACCCAGTTCGACATCAACTGGCTTTGCCACTACCCTCGACCCACCGAGGTTGGTTATGACAATGGGAGTTATGACATCACTCCAAAACCCACAACAGTCAAGAACCCCACAGCGCAAGCTTTAGTAGAGCGACTCCACCTCACACTCGGCAACCAACTTTGCATGTCAATTTACTCAATTGATGACTGGCATGAAGACATCAATCATCTCCTACAGGCCTGCGCCTGGGCGATTTGCACCACAGTACCGTCAAACACACCTCACAATCCTAGCCAACTTGTGTTTGGAATGGACATGATCTTTTGTCAGCAAGCCAAAATTGACTGGCAACTACTCAAACGCCAACGCCGCATCCAAGCAAATGCACATAACAAAAAGGAAAACAAAAACAGGGTACCTCATGACTACAAAGTTGGAAATTTAGTCCTTATTGTACAAAAGCCTTATGAACGCAAAAGACAGGCCAAGATCAACACTCCCACCGAAAGACCATTCCCAATCACCCAAACCTACTCCAATGGAAACGTACGAATCCAGTGCGGATATTACGAGGAAGACATCTCCATCCGACGCCTTCAACCCTATCATCCAACTAACTAATCGAACTGCCTAGATGTAGCAATGGCACTACATTGCAAGCTCTTAGTTTCACGGGGGAGGATATCCTATGCAGTTCTGCGGCGCAGTTCTACAGAACTCTTTTTCTTCTTTTCTATATTTTTAAAATCATCATTGCTAGAAAATTATAGCTCATAATTTAGTTTTAGCACTGATTATCACCACTCCAATTCTTAGTCCAAAGAGAATAGGACAGTCCCACTGCAGCCTTCCATGTGCAGAAGCCGGGTAGATTGGATTTCAGTGGAGGTAAGTTAATTTTTATAGTCATTCCTCTGGCATGCTTCCACGTAAATCATTGACCTAATTTTCCTCATTGCTGTTCCTTTTGTGGTCGCCTGGGTGGGCTGATCATGAGGCTTTCATGGCAACATTCCACCATCAACATACACGACTTGACAATCAACCACATGACTGCAGAATTTACATGGGTTATGATTTTGTGGGGTTGACATGGTACAAACCACACTCGAATGCGGCATCGCCTTCCTCTGTTGATTGCGCAAATTGTATGCACGACATTTCTTCTCAAAGATGGATGTGGAGGGGACGAGTGTGAAACGGTTTGATGGCGGTGTTTGAGGGGAATGTGCGGTAGAAGATGACAGTGAGAGTGGGGTATGTCAGGTGGAGATGAGAAGGAAGGTGGAGGGGAATACTACTGCTGCTGCTGTGGTTAATAAACTAATCTAAAATACAATTGTGTCTTAAAACATGCTTTCTCTCTTTGAAGTATAACTAACACTACTGCGTCACAGCGAAAAATATCGTTAAAACATTGTTAAACAATTCCTCTGTTCGGCGCTTTCACTGCACTAGCCCATGCTGATCTGTCATGATCATTGTCCTGCGGCCACCCGGTGGAGGTCCAAGCTGGCAGAGTCGTCGTCATCTGACATCTCTCGCGTTTTGTGCGTGATAGAACAAGAAATTGAGGCCAGGTTCTGGCTAAATGCGATCTGGGCAAAAAGGGGGGGTGTCTGGACACACCCCCTTTTTGCCTAGATTTTTTTTGGTTTGACCGGGTCTAGCCAAAAAGTGGGGGGGGGGGGCATCGGGTTTGACCAGGTCAAATATTTGGGATTTTTGGGCGTTTGACCGAAAAATCGAATTACGGTAGTCACCCAATGTCAGTATGTATAATATAATTACCGGCAGCCGTTGCAAATTTTTTTGTAGCAAACTAGACAGAATGTGATTTGTCGAGACAGAGGAAGGTCTACGTAGTATGCCACAGTTGCTTGTCTACGCTTAATTATTAAATACAGGTAGCAGTTGCAAAGCGTGCGCCAAGCCCGCTTTGCACCCATTTTAGAAATCAGATATAATTTTAAATGCAAGTAAAAATCAAAATATCATTTCTACCTATGAAAATCAACCCGAAGAATTAATTATGTACAGGTAATTGTTCCTGTTTCCACTGTAGAAGTACCTGCTATGGAGAAAAGTGAAAAGCTGTCTCGCCTGAGAAGAAGAAACAGAAGGAGGAGGAGGAGGAGAAAAGCATCTCAGTTTCCAATATAACTAAGATTTTGAATAAATGTTGACTTCCATCCCTTTGTGTGTTACATCCATGCCTGCTCACCAGATGCCAGTATTTGACAAAGACTTTTTCATCCACCACAAGATAGATACCTTGTAATAAAAGTTACCATTCTATAGAGTCACTCTATGATGTCGGATGTCATCACCAACTTTTTCATTAGGGTCATGAAAGGGCCATCACATAGTAGTCACTGGTCATCACATGGTAGTGACAGGTCATCATTAGGGTCAGCACAAGACGTTCACCATATTGTCACTTCAAGCCGTAGTTGCATTGTCATCACAGTGGTTTCAATTGCCATCATGAGTTGAAAGCAAGTCACATCCCTTGTATGTTGTCAGTGTCGTTACATGGATTGTCACTGGTATCATTGTTGGTTGCCAACAGGTAGTCACCAGTTGTCATCAAAGTTGCCAAAAGGTCATCACCAAGGGTGAACATGGTCATCACCAAGGGTCAACTTGGTCATCAACTGGTAGTCACCATTAGTCACAAATGTTGTCACGAGGTCATGAGAGGTCATGAGCTTTGTCAATTTGTCAGAACATTGACAAGTTTCATTTGTTGTCAATTTATCTCACCAGTAACCAGTATCTTCCACAAGGTGAAGTTGCCTGTCGTGTCAATCTTCTGTATAGTAAATGAGAGCCCAAAGGCCAACACAGGGCAATATGACCATACTCACCCACCACCAGCAAGATAAAAACTTGTGTCATTCCTTTAGGGTAACAAGTCATTTTTTTGAATATGTTACCTTTTTCGGTCTATCATTTTTGTGGCCTAACAAAACAATTCTGCGGCTTGGGTAGACGGTCTGACATTTTTTGCCATGATGATTAGTTTTTGGTGCCATAATATATTGAGTTCTAAGTTGAGTTGTGTCAAAAGTTACATCATCCTAGGCACTAGATGGGACTATATTATGGAACTACCTTGAACTATACATGGCCACAATAGAACATGTAATATACATAGAAAATGGGTATGATGCGTAGACATGGAACTAGATGGAACTAGATGGCACTAGTTGTGTAGAATATTTCAACTTGTAGCATTAAGGAACACTACTTGACACTAGTGAGACTGACTTTTTTCAGGTTCAATGGGGGAGCTAGATTGGCATCAAAATTGCAACTTGCCAAATTTGGTCCCATTATTTGACCTCTTTCTCATGATTCATCCTGTTGTTTGGCAAATAGATATGAAGCAATGAGGTAGGTGCAAATGATGTTATAGAGTGATATTTCCTTTCCATTTTGACATAATCCAGTACCTTGCAGGACCCATATCATATCAAAGAGTACAGTCCTCACTGAAAAATTCAATCCCATCATCACAACAAGAAAGAAACCATATCTAGGAACATCTGCATTCAATTGGTTTCCATAACAGTCAATTTTTATGGGATTCTTGTGATTGTGAATTGGAGAAGTGTCAAGACAGGAGACAGGCCTTGATGTCATCACCATTGGAAAAGAAACAGGTGGTGACATGAGCCAAGGATACCTACTGGTACCCCTGACCCATCCAGGCCCCACTTTCTCGCCATGGGTACAACAATAATTCCTTTTCTCACTAAAGGAGGAAGTATGCCAAATCTCAACTCATTGCTTTCTCTGAAAGAATATATTTGAGGTACATACTTGTCAGGTATGCACCACAGAAACAATGATTCAAGTACGGCAGTTGAAGGGGTTCAAGTGCTCAACTGAAGAGCCTGAAATTGTGATAGCTTCTCAACTGGCAAATTTGCAGTGTAAGAGCTTCTCTGTAAATATTGGACACACCAGCCTTCAGTATAATGCATGTTAATTACATGATAAATTCGAGAGGACCACCATTGGGCAGTCCTCATTTTTGATCATTTCAATAGCTCACAAAAATAATTTCCAATCAGCTGGAATACCCTTTTCTACTTCACTTATGTACAACTATTTTCAATTACTCCCAGCTTAGGTCACTATTGTACGATACTCCAGCCAAACTCAGTAAGTTTGATGCACCACCACACAAGAGGCTCTCCCGACGATTCACAGGTGGTCGACAAAACAAATTTCTACCACACAAGGTACTACGTTCATTGTGCACCACCATGCAAATGATTTCTTCCTTAGCACTCCAAGGAATTCCTACAAGAAACGTTTTTAGGAACTAGTCTAGGAGAGAAGCTAGGTGCAATGTCCTCCATGAAGGCATTTCCCAAAGGGTTCAAGTGGATTGAGTGCAAACGTAGCGTCGGAGGAAAGAATTCCCCCGTGCGCTACATTCCCGAGCAGGATCCAGTGCAGGATGCCCTCAAGAAGAGCAAAAAGACCACCTACTTCAAGTTGACTCTGCCTAACACAGGGAACGAGTTAAAGGTTGTTGTATGGGCATCTGGGACTCTCGAGCAGTTGCTACTGTATGTATGCTCCGCGATTCACGCATGCAAGCAAATGGGGCTTGACACAAGCTTTGCCAAAGCAGAGAGGGCTGTTGAAACAGCTAAACTCAATTCAGAGATTGTGAAGGAGGAGTACACACAACTGCACAACTCCGAGAAGAAAAAGAAGGGCAATAAAGGAGATGGCCCAGGTACCACTACTGAGGCTATATCGCCTGCCCTAGCTGAAGCGAAGGCCACAAATGACAAGGCCATGAAGGCTGTAGAAGCCACGAAGCTTGCCGTCCACGGCAGAAGCAAAGCCCTTCAAGCTGTAGGGAAACCTCCTCTCCGACGAGGCCCGACAGCCCTATGAGAAGACTATCAAGGCTGAAGTGACTTGCACTCCTCGGGAAGACATCAAAGGGGTCACCCATATGGAGAATCCCACCAAGACTTGTGACTCGTTTCACATGTGTGTCACATTTCACCTACCACAGGTGTTCCGTCATGACGCAGGTGAGGCCCTTAAGTACTACATCACAAACATGTTGAAGAATCCCAACAGGGTCTTGATACGTCAGTTTTTTGTCTGAGTGGGACAGCTTGACAGCTACCTCGAGACATTGCCCTGCCTGTATTACAGCCCGACGGCTAATCAGGCTACTAAGAAGGTATTGCCCTTGGATGACGCCGACCTTGCAACTCACTTGTTGCACATGTGTCCGGCCAAGTGGCAGACCCAGTACAATTTGATGGAGAATATCACTCCAGTCAGTACTATGGCCCTTCTCTTGGTCCTAGAGAACATCGAGAACAATGTAGAACTCGATGCAAAGCCCTCCAGCAGGATCAAAGCAAGAGGGGCTGACCAAAAGCGCAAGATGGAATCAATGGACTCCCACACCCCCAAAAAGCCCAAGAAAGTGGGCTGGACCAAGAAGCACTGTGTGCTATGCAAAAAGCATGGGGGGCTGCACAAAAGTCAAAAACAAGTGTGACTGTTGCCGTTACGACAAGGACGGTACTCCAATCAAGAAGAATCGGGGCACAGGTAAGCCAAAAGAAAGGAAACCGGAGGGTGCAAACTTTGCCCAGATAGTCCAGGCAGAGTTGAAGAAAGCACTCCAAAAGAAATCTATCAAGCGCAAGAAATGCCCCGCCAACAACTCAAAAAGTGACAGCGACTCCAACGACAGTCCGTGAAGGCGCGGGTCCGATAGCACTGGGGAATTACACTCTTGTAAAAAACGTAAATTAAATACTGCAGTTGACAGTTATACTAACCCCAGTCCAAGTAAAGCTATCCCAACGAATAAAAGTAAAAAACTAATAAAATTAAATTAGCTGTCACAAAAGACAAAATATCAAAAAAATCTTGTTCCAAAACAAAAAGCCCAAGTAAAAAATTCGAGATAAACTGAAGCCAACGACCTCAACTATTCTAAAAAATCTTACAACAAAAAAGATGTCAGTAATAAAACAAAGACCACTGAGGACAATAACCATACTCTCAGTGTAAACGACAGTCTCAATTGACCAAACCAAGTGGTTGTACCACACACCAAGGACCGCCTCGGTGTTATGGCACTAGTGGCCATAATGGAACCAGAGACTGAAAGTCAATCCTCCAGAGCATACAAACAACCTCTGAGGAGTCGCCCCAGCAACAAAATCAAAGTCCTACTGGACTCAGGGCCTGATGTCTGATGCAGACCTAATTTTCCTACCAAAGGGTAAAGACAAACCCTTTCCCTACCTGACTAGGCAGGTGCCAAAGTCTTGGCATACATCGAATGGGAGCTTCCAGACAACTGGACGGGGAAAGATCAGGCTTAAATTCTTTGAGTACTCTAATAGCAAGGAGTATTTTCTACAACCGGATGTTGTAGAATACAAAGAGGACAGCATGACCAAACCAGGGTTTGACCTCATTCTTGGTAGTAATACCTTGAAAGAGTTAGGAACTGTCCTAGACTTTCGGACAAAAGAAATCACATTAGATGACATCTCACTGCCAATGGCCAATGAGAGACATCAACAAACTAAAAACAAGAGCAACTGTTGAACGGACTGGGACTATGAATAATAGCATCTACCAAGACACGTCCAAAGAACCCCAAAGTACGCTCGAGTCTCATTCACATCCTAGACTCTAAATATGAAAAAGCGGATCTCAGGGCAATTGTCAAAGACAACTGCACACACCTAAGTATCCCAGAACAAACAAAGTTACTGGAGCTCCTACAAGAGTTTGAGGAACTATTTAATGGGAAACTAGGTGACTGGGATTTTAAGCTCGTCTCCTTCTAGTTCAGGGAAGGAGCACAGCCATATCATGGCTGGCAGTTTCCAATACCCAAGAAGCATGTAGAGACCACCAAGTGGGAGGTACAGAGACTATGTGACTTAGGGGTACTCAAATGACAAGACAATTCTGAATGGGATTTGCCAATATTCATAAACCACATTCATAATACCACATTCATAATACCACATTCATAATACCACATTCATAATACCACATTCATAATACCACATTCATAATACCAAAGAAAGACAACACGGTGCGGGTTGTCAGCGATTTTAGTGAAGTAAATAAACGTGCAGTGAGAAAACCGTTTCCTATTCCCAAAATTAGCACTGTTCTACAAGAACTAGAAGGATTTACATATGCCACAGTCCTTGATCTAAGCATAGGCTATTACACCATTAGATTGGATCCAGATGCATCCAAAATATGCACCATTATCTTTCTGTGGGGTAAGTATTCTTACCTATGGATTAGTCTTTGAAGAGTATGGCCCCACCATCGCGTACATCAAAGGCATACACAATACAGTTGCCAGCACCATCTCACGACTGGACTATGGACCCGTTGCAAATGACAGGTCAACATGGATGGCTTTTGCCCAATGCTGGTGTTATCACAACACAGCACAACTGGAAACATCAAAACCAACCACCAAGGAATCCATAAACCAGGTGTTTGTAAATTGAAACGAAGAGGACTCCATCTTTGCACTCACAACCAGAGAGATAGCAGAGGCACAAAAAGAAGACAAAAGCCTACAAAACAATGGCTATTCAACCCACTTGGTTGAGAACATCAAAGTACTCTGTAAGGACGGCAAGATGGTCATGCCCAAAATCCTCCAACACCGTGCAGTGGCTTGGTTTTGCCACTACCTTTGGCACCCCTGGACCAAGCGTCTCAAAGAAACCTTTCCTCTCTTGATGTGTTGGAAAGGTCTAAGAACGACAGTCCAATCACATGTCAAAAAGTGTCACAGTTTCCAGGTGAACAAAGGTAGGCAATCCAAAAGTGTGAAACTGCCAACAAAACTTGTAATCACCACCCCGTGGGAGGCATTATATGTGGACCTCATAGAACCGTACACCCTCAAGGGCAAGCACAAGACACAACTTGACTTTATGTGCATCACAATGATCGACCCCGCAACTAGCTGGTTCAAAATTGTTGAGTTGCCGGTATCACAGCCACATGAGCTTGATATTCCCATGGGTACAAAGGGGCAAAGGAGCACAGACACACATATCCAAGCTAAACAACCCTACTTTCACATATCATCAGCAACAGTAGGCAATATAATAAACAGGACCTGGTTTAGCTGTTGCCCACATAGTCAATACATTATCTACGACAGCGGAAGTGAATTCAAACGTCACTTCAAGACCCTCTGTGATTCATATGGTTTGAAGCGTAAGCTGACCAGTATCCGGAACCCACAAGCAAATGCAATACTCGAGCGGGTGCATCAAACAATCATGGTAATGCTCCACACAGCTGACTTAGACATGACAGATGCCGTCAACGAGAGTGACATTGCTAACTTTCTCACAAACACCGTATGGGCCGTATGCTCTACCTATCACACAGTACTAAACACCTCACCAGGAGCAGCTATCTTTGGACGGGACATGTTGTTTGACGTCCCCTTCATTGCTGACTGGTCAAAAATAGGGGAATACAGACAGAAACAAACCAATAGAAACACACAACGGGGAAACAATTCCCAAGTACACTGGGACTACCAGTCCGGTGACAAAGTACTTTGCATAAAGACAGTATACTCTGCAAAACAGAAAGTCGGTATGAAAGTGATCCTTGGACCATCACGTCAGTTCATACGAATGGCACAATAAGGGTTCAATGCGGAACTCATTCTGAACAATTGAATATTAGGAAAGTTACACCTTACTTTAACTAAACTAACGGTAACCATAAATCCCCACTCTCTACATAACACTTACGCTTTGTCACATGCCCACCATCTTTTTTCCTACCAGCACTAAAGCTGGAGGTTTTAGTTTTTCGTGCGCAAATAAAGATAAAGAGTTATCAAGTCCTGTACACCTGACACCTGCTTATGGCCATAGAGTGCATCAAAATTGGTGTCAAGATGGGCAAAGAAAATTACAAGGCGAATCCTATGAAGACACAGGCTCCTATCAAGCTTCAAATCAGACAATTTTTGACTTGGCAAATAAAATTCTGAGTTGGAGTCATGAGATTGTATTTGATATCTTCGCTAAACTATTAGGCTTGTCATTGGTTCATTACTTGGGTGCTCACAATGGAATCACATGTTGTGGTTTGGATTGTCACATGACAATAAAGTGTTATTTCTTGGGTCATCAAAAGACCTTCAGTTTTTGTCACTAAAGGTGGACCATTATCCTTGTAATCACTTTGGTCATCCTTGCCATTTGCACATAATATATCACTCCATAGCTACGAGTCATCAAATTGTCACAAGTGTTATCAGTGTGTCATGATTGGTTGTCATAAGGTAGTCACAAGTCGTGAAAACGATTATCACAAGGCCTTCACCAATCATCATCAGGATGATCACAAGGGGTTCCTTGGAAGATGTGAATCTTCTCAAGGAAGGCTGCGCATGACTACCCATGATGCAGCGCCTGCAATAAGTCAGTTTCAGCTACCTTCAAGTTGACAAGATAGGTAGAAGTAGCAGGAATGTACGATGAGAAGTAAGATCCTCTTTGAGAGAAGAGAGAGAGCAACAACCACATGCTCCATCTTCCTTTGCCATCCATTATCTCATTCTTCCTTTTTGTTGATCACCTTCGTTCTTGATCCCTCGCTTCTGCTCGTCTTTGGACATCTTCACCACCATGACTTCCGTGAGTAAGTACTATTGCTTTGGTTTTGCCTACATCGCTAGCTTATGAGGTCTTAGGGGACGATGTCTAGTCACCTGTAGCACTGGGATCAACACAGTGGTCCCTGTGGCGCTGTCACCACCCCGGCCATCCAAAGAGTTTTGAGATGGTTCACTCTTGCGCTCAGGGGTTGGGGACACTGACCAGGGTCCTCTCTGTTGCTTCCCATATTATCTGTTCGTTGTTCCCTTTCCATTCGATTGACTGCTTGTTGTACATTCCATCATTCCCCTCTGCTTGGAATAATTGTTCTCGTCACGGCAACATCCCGGGCCCCTTTCCTCGGGTCATCAGCCCAGGTAGAAGCCGGTCACCATGACAAGCAGGGGCTCATCTGATCGCTCTGACCACTCCGCTACTGGCTCTCGCCTCACGAAGTCATTCCTGCTGTCGTAGTGACTTCAAACCTCACTATGGGGATGACCCTCCCTCAAGGGCTGTGCCAGCAGAATACGTCAGGTGTGAAAAGGGGTCATCACAAGTTACCAGTTGTCACAAGGTTGTATTGTGACAGTGTTGTCAAAGGAGTAAGACATTGAAAAGTCAGCACTTGTCAATGACAACTTCTCTATTTCAAACTTGCCTATGTTGCTGGTAAGACTACAATGGTATTATGGGACCCCCAATGAGACAAGAATCTGGCGTCTTTAGGGGTGAGTACATCGTGTAGATACATACATACTTACATACATACATACATACATACATACATAGCAGACATCTAGTTAGAACATGGTACATATTCGAATACAAGGTGGATGTAGGATGTAGGCAGCTTTATATCATGCAGAAACATAATTATTCACAGTGTTGCCTAGAGGGGATCACATTCTAGCCCCAATTCTTTCACTTAGTTTGATGCCAATGCATTTTCATATACATTCTCCTGCAAGCTCCTTGGGAAGTCTGTCAACATAATTTATTGGTGCCACGTCGCTTTATCCAACTATTACAAGTCGACCAATCCATATCAAACTATCCTAGTGCTCAAAAATGTAAAATTGTTAGCAAGGTAGGAGTATCTTAGCAGACCACAAATTTTCTAATAATATCAAGGACTAATAATATTAAGGAGGTGCAGTGGTTGCTTCCATCTGGGAATGATATTCAAAAGCATAACATGACATCTTCGGCAGCAAGAAACTTCACAATTGCACTGATTCCAAGCTGTCCAACACAATCACAAATCTGAGACCAGAACGGGTTGTTGTGGGCAAGTATTCCAATCATTTCTTCTACCATTCCACTATGCAATTCTCTGAAATTGCCTACTGTGGCGACTGATTACCTGGATTGGAGACGCTCTCACAGAGACAGTGAATTTATGCTTGCCGCACATTGCCTACTAACTGAACTATCATCTTAAGGAGACTAACTCAAATATGAGCACATGAAAGAAAGAACTGTTTCAGGCTGTCTCTTTTTATCCACCCATTAATGAACTCAAAACTTGTTATCAGCAATCAATCATACCGTGCAATAGCTAAAATAAAATCTCCAAGTGATCTTATTTTCCCTGTGACCAAGACATACCAAGAAAGAACCTGGCCTCATTCCTCATCTCCACTGTCATTGTCTTCTTCGCTTTGTTCGTTCTGTTCCTCCTTGTTTGTGTTAAACTCTTCGTGGACGTACTCCGATTTGTCTAGTTTCTCTAACATATGTGGTGTTCTAATGGGACAGAACCAAACGTAAGATGATGTATATTATATCAAGGATATACTATATGTGGATTGATGTGTTGAGGCCATACTCACATGTGCTTGTTCATAGAAAACATGGTTACTGTGGTCTCCCCTCCCATGACACGGCTCAATAATTCGTCACAAATTATTTCCCGTTTGTCTTCGGGGTTCTTAATTGTAATGAGAAACAAGACAATAACACAGATAAGCAATCGAACAGTAACTGGTACGGTCAGTAGAGGACAGAGAACTACTCACCTGCAAGTTATTTTTTCGAATATAAGCCCAAAGAGCCTGTGTCACTTGAGGTCGCGGCAAGATTCTTTTTCCCGTTACGGCAGTTAACTCATCAGAAAGTCGATACGGTGCTTGGGTCCCAGGTTGCTTCTTTGGGCCCTTCTCCCTTTTTTTCTTAGATGATTTCTTTCCAGGATCATCAGTAGCTTTCCGTTTCGCAGATGAAGATGGAGCTGACAAATCCACCGGTTTAAATGGCTCAATGTGCGCGCTTACATACTTGTTCAGCTGAAACATATCGAATCTATCCACTCCAAACAAGGATTGCATTCTATCGTCCAGCAATATCTCACGCTTGTCCTCGGGATTCTGTAAATTGTGCTCCTTGATGTAGTCCCACAACCCTTTGACTACCGCAGTTCGAGCCATAAGCTTTCCGCAGTTGAGGAATGCTGCTAATTCGTCGCTTATTTCTTTTGCGGCTTGCAGTCCACCGCCACCGCCACTCCCGCTTGCTCGCTTTTTGTTTGCAGGTTTCGATTCAACCTCATCCTCGCTCTCGTCGCTGGCCTCACTTTCGTCATCATGCTCCATAGCGTCGATGATATCCGTTATGGACTCTTTGATAAACTTTTTCTTGGAGCTTAAGTCCACCCCTCCGAACTGATTAGACAAGGCCGCGATGAATTGTTTGGTGGACATCGTTTCTAGGTCTACTGTCTTCATCAGTTCCTCCATTTTTTCACGGATTTGTACGTCGGTGGGGAAAGAGGGATCAGTCATGGTTGTTTCGTCTCGGATTTGGTGTATGACACGTTGAGACAACTTTTAAATCTTCGAACTTTATCACCAGACATTTCCCAAGCCCACCTTTGATGTACAAAATACCGTACCACTTCTAATATTCTACGTTATATTGCATAACAAGCAGCCGCTGCAAGATTTTTTGTAGCGAGCTAAACAGAATTCAATTCGTAGAAACAGAGGAAGTCGTAGGTTAAAACAAAAGTGGCTTGTCTACGCTGACTTTTAAATGAGTGCATGCGCTTTGCGTGCTTTAAACGCGCAGCGCACGCGATGGCGCCCATTTTTGTTGAAATAAGATATAATTTTAAAGGTAAACTGAGATCAAAACATAATGACTACCCATGTACGTCACCCCAAAACATTAATTATTTACAGGGAAGTTCTCATCAACTTATTGGGAAGTACCTGTTTTGGCAAAACGTGAAAAAACTGTCTCACGGAAGAAGGAGGAGGGGGAGAAGAAGAAGAAGAAGAAGAAGAAAGAGGAGGAGGAGGAGGAGAAGGAGAAAATGTCTCAGTTTCCAATACAACTAAGATTTTGAAAAATCTTGATTACCAGCAGCCGCTGCAAGATTTTTTGTAGCGAGCTAAACAGAATTCAATTCGTAGAAACAGAGGAAGTCGTAGGTTTAAACATAAAGTGGCTTGTCTACACTGACTTGTAAATGGGCGCGTGCGCCTCGCGCACTTTGCGCGAGCCACGCACGCGATCGCGCCCATTTTTGTTGAAATATGCTATAAATTTAAAGGTGAACTGAGATCAAAACATAATGACTACCCATGTACGTCACCCCAAAAAAATAATTATTTACATGTAAGTTCCCATCAACTTATTGGGTAGCACCTGTTTTGGCATAAAGTGAAAAAAACTGTCTGAAGAAGAAGAAGAAGAAGAAGAAGAAGAAGAAGGAGAAGGAGGAGGAGGAGGAGGAGGAGGAGGAGGAGGAGGAGGAGGAGGAGGAGGAGGAGGAGGAGGAGGAGGAGGAGGAGGAGGAGGAGGAGAAAAGGTCTCAGTTTCCAATACAACTATAAGATTTTGAAAAATCTTGATTGTTTTGTATTGTTTTGTATTGTATTGTTTTGTATTGTATTGTATTGTATAGTACCAGGAACGGTTGACGATGAACAGGGGTAGCAAAAATGAAACCGGGAGGAGGGGCTCTTGTTATTGGTTCCCTTTACCGCCCTCTAGAGAGGACAAAACCCGGGTTTAAACCTAGGAGGTACCATAGATAATGATGCGTAGCTAAAGGCAAAAGATCAGACAGCTGCAATCACTCAATAAGTCTCTACATTAATCTTGTCTCGGAGTTGTTGTCTACAAGTTGTTGTCCACAAACTATTACAGTATTCCCAAAATTTCCATTCCATCCAGCGAAGCACAACAGAAGAACAATGATGCAGTATATTCCAGATACTGGTTTTGCATGTTCAATTTGAATGGTTTTGTTCCCATTTAGACTGTGCAAATTAAATATGTGTATCCTTTCAATATGCATTCAGAACCGTGGGAAATAATAAGTAAACATAGATAATATCATCTAAAGAGGTATTACTAGCAGCTGCTGCAAGATTTTTGCAGCAAGGTAGACAGAAGAAACATCATTGAAACATGGGAGGTATTAGGTTTAAAAATAAGTTGGCTTGTCTAACCTTGGTCAGTGGGTGTATATGACTTGTGCACCTTGTATGTGAATGCGCCCGTTTTGGAAATAAGATTCAATTTTAACGGTAAGCAAACATCAAAGCATTATTACAAACCCTGTACAAGAATCAAAAATTGAATTATTAAAAGGTAATTATACTTCTTTACATCATTGAAGTACCTTGTATTGTTAAAGGTGAAAAAACTGTTTCATTAAAGAAGGAGAAGATGGAAAAGAAGAACAGAAGTGGCTAAGTTTCACATACAACTGAGACTTTGAAAAATCTTGATTTAATTTCATGTCTTGCCTTCAATATAATTGTATGTTTTCTTAGATGTATGGGTCCCAAAGCATGGTTACCACCAACCATGTTACCCTAGTTGCCACTGCATCATAATCAAATCTAAATCTTGCCCCATGCTCACCAAAATTTGTGGCAACCTTTGCACCACACCTAATGGCGATATACCCCAATATAGTTCCCATAATTTTCCCTGTACCCTGAATGTTCCCCATTCTTTCTTGTTCTTTTATGCTATTTGTCTCAATTCTAAGTGTGCCATTCTTCCTAGCTCTATAAAAAATGACATAAGTTGTGCCAAAAAACTGTACCATACTAATTCCTATTCAAATTTATATTTTCCGTTGATCCCCATTTTTAGTGAGCCAGAACTCAGCCTCCTTTTCCATCCATTTTACGCAGCAATCTCCCCACAACTAACCACAATCAATACATCTGCACTGTTTTGTGTGTCAACCATCCCCCAAATACACAAACTGCCATATCTTGGCTTCTATTCATCCGTTTGACCCCATCTCCTCAACATTCCTCATCTGTACGATCCTTGCGAGTATTTTTACGCGTTGTAAACGGCTTTGGAACGGCTCGTTCTGGCTGCATTTTGGACCTTCTGCACTGTTTCGCGTGTCAGCCGTCCCCCAAATACACAAACTGCCATATCTTGGCTTCTATTCATCCGTTTGACCCCATCTCTTCACCATTCCTCATCTGTAGGATTCGTTTGATTATTTTTATCCGTTGTAAACGGCTTTGGAACGGCTCGTTCTGGCTGCATTTTGGAACTTCTTCACTGTTTAGTGCGTCAATGGTGCCCCAAATACACAAACTGCCATATCTTGGCTTCTATTCATCCGTTTGACCCCATCTCTTCACCATTCCTCATCTATAGGATTCGTTTGGTTATTTTTATGGTTGTAAACGTCTTTGGGATGGCTCGTTCTGGCTGCATTTTGGACCTTCTGCACTGGTTCGTGTGTCAATGGGAGCTGTCCGAGAGGGTATCAATCCTGGGGTTGCTTTCGGCCATGGAGGTTCGAGAACAACTGAGCTTGCTTGCGAAAACATAAATCCTACATAAATTCTAAATCCAATTTCAAATTTCAAATTTTTCCCGCAAATTTTGATACGTCACTCATTGCTACAGCCTTACAACAACAGTGTGGGCACTGGACCTAAAGGCTTCCCGCTCTTCCCTCACTACGCACGTGTGAACCAGTTGATACATTAAGGTACAACTAGGTAGGTGGTGTTGGAACCATACTTTTAAGTAGGTTCAAACCCCCTCACCCATTCCCCTTTGCGGTGAGAGATGCTCCACCATCAGTTTCACATGCATCGCTCACTAACCATCTACCAACTGATTTATTGGTTTGTGTGTGATATTAGTCCACCACAGGTATGTGTCGAAAATACATGTGTTTATTCATTCTGCTGCTGATGTTGTGGCTAAATTGGTTGATTTGTTTGCGGATGTATCTCAGGAACGCGTCCCTCAACCAGCAACCGATCATCATGATACGGAAGGGGGGGACATCGTCAAGGGCCATCGCCATGGCTCCCCCCGATCTGATGGAGTGTGTTCCGAAATCTCCCTTTTTGATGCCAAGGTTCGGGTAATCGATTGATTTGGCTGCGTTGTCGATGGCATTTATTATTTCTTTGCTTGTTATGTGTTCGAGTTTATTGTTCCTCCAGACACATGTGACGGGGGTGTTCTCGTCGGTGCCTGGGTATGATTTGATTCTTTTGACGATCGCTGCCCATGTTCGAACTGGGCACATGATTGCGTGATTTGTGTTGTGTTGAGTGATGCGATCAGACTTTTCGTCTTTCTTTTGCATTTTGAACGTGATAGAAACAAAATCTGCAAGGTGCAAGTCAGGTGAGTTGTGGCTGATTATGGTGTTGTTGCGTCTGAAGACAATGTTTTGGATTCTGACGATGTCTGTCATTCTTTTTTCTGCCGCTGGGACTTTCGCGTATTTGCAGGAGCGCATGGCGAAATAAAAGGCTCCGACGGTGAGTTGGGAAATGGCTTTTTGCATCTCTGTGTGTTGTAACTTTGCAATTTCTAACAAGACTGATGCGGGCAAGGCTTTTTGTTGCTTTTTCGAAGGATCTTTGTTTCTAAAGCTCCGGTATAACCTCGATAGAAGCCTTCCAAGTTCTCCATCATCATCTTTTGTTGGGTTAGGTCGGTCGTTGTCCCTAAAGGCCAATGCAACGTATAGGATGGTGTTTTGGATAGTTGTCTCAGCCAAGGGGCCATGAGTTGGTTTAGAAAACCGTCCTTCTCGAAGGGTGACCGTGAAGGCACCAAAGACCTTGATTCTATCTGATCGCTCGAGGTGGTCTATCCAAATGTCTTCTGTGATTCTGATTGATCTAGCGTATTCCTTCCATCTCCTGACTGCCCTATCTTGGTCCTTGATTGTTTTTCTTGTAACTGCTCCTTCACGGGCAGTTTCTGCAGCAAGGAGGTCAACCAAGAGACAATTTCGGGTGGCAATGGTGCTATTACGAAATGTTCTGGCATTTGTTCGGGAAAATGTGAGTATAAAAGGTGAGTGAGTTCTTCGTTTGATCTGTCGTCGTCCCTTGAGAGTGCATCTGACATGTTGTTCTCTTCCCCTGGGGACCACTGTGCATAATGAACAATTTTGTTCATAACACACAGTTCGGCAACGTTTCAACTGATTTCTGTCCGGGCTTGGGCTTCGATTTGATCGGTGTCACAATCTGCATCTACGGGGTCTGTCTTGAAGTTTGTCTTGTGATGCCAGCCCTCGGAAGTTGAGCTGTCTGTCATGCTTAAAATACAATCTTCTGGTTTCAGTTTGCGCTCTACAATGTCTATCCAAACGGTGATGATGGAAGCGATGTGTTCGAGCAAATTGTTCGTTGCTCTGTACAACAATTTGCATGGTAAGTACCAGCGCCAAGCCCTTCCATTGCTGCTGTAGCCACTAAGTCCGTGGGGGCATGAGTCTGATCTATAGACAATGGACGGTTTTTGGTAGATCAGGCTGTTCATACCTATTCCCTCATGGGCTCTACCGAGATAAAGTTGGAGCAGTCGACAATCAGCCAGGCAATCGTCCTTGACAGTGATGGGAGATCTTTGCTTCTTCGCTTTTTCAAACAGGCATCTGAGCCTGTTCAAGAAGTGATAGATTTCGGGTAAGATTTGCGCGGCGTGAATCATACGCCCAATGTTTTCCTCTAGTTCTTTTGCTGCTGCTTTCCTTTTTTCGATTATTGATTGCAATTTGTTGGTCCAGGCTGCAAACTTGTTATTGGGTAAGCTCACCATGAGTTCTCTGTAATTGACCAGCCACCCCAGAACAATTTTTAATTCTGTTGCTCCTGCTTCAGCTAGAAATTTGTCGCGAGAAGCCATTGGGTGTCGGGGTAGTGGTTCCTTGGGGTGGTTTGGGCGCGCAAGGGTGTTGAGTGCCAATAGGCAGCCTCTCTCGAGTCGTTTGACATTGTTTGTTCCTGGTAAGTCCACAGCAAAGGAAAATGTGTCATCTATGAAGACATCTGATCCTCTGACATCTGAAACGGGTGTCTCTATCACTGACTCTCTTGCTTTCCCTATTTCGATCTAGTCGGGCATGCTCTCTGGGCTGGGCAGCTCGAGTGACTGTTCATTGAAGAGGGTGTCAGGGTCCCATGAGGGGTCATTCATCAGTGCATTTGTCAAGTCGCAAATGGTTTTGGATGCACTGCCCCATTCGGAAGGGCAGGCTCGTCCACCGAAGGTGAGTCTGAGCATGATTACTGCTACATTTTCTCCTTCTATTTGCAAAGTTGATCTCAAGGCTGTTTTTGCATTTAAATGCATCCTCCAGAATGCAGATTTGAAGTCAATTTTGCTCCCGTAGATGCGCCTGCCTGGGTGGGCTCATCTTGTTGCGACAACTTGTATGACGTGACGACGGAAGGCTTGGCCAAATGGGCACGGGAGGAGGGATTCTAGTCGTGTCCTGCTGTTTACCGAGGTGTCTGAACTAAATTTGAAACTTTGGTCGTGAGTGAGTCTGTCCTTCGAAATGATGTTGCCATGCTCGTCAATTGTGTTTGCAGAGCGATGTTCACTGGGGCTAGGCAAATCCCTGGGATCTCAGTGACCTTTTCTAGAGGGACAACAAGGCCAAAAGCATAGTCTACATCTTTTTGGATCAGTTTTCTCAGCTTGTCTGGCTTTTCTTTTGCGCCCTTGTAATTTCCTCTTTGGATTGCTTCGGTTAAGTCTGACTTTCTCTCCTCTTCACTGATCTCTTCCAATAGCCAATTTGAACCTGAGGTTAGAATCTCTTTCAGACGAGGCCAGTTTGGATGGTTTGCTAGCAGGGGTTCGAGCACAGAAGCTTTTCTGAATTCGGACCCGTACCCTAATGGGGTATCCTGTTGTGCTTTTAAGGCGAGGTCAAGATCTCGATTGTATTTTAGAAGGACGAGGTAGTTCTTGAGGGCCGCTTCTCTGGTGAGCTCGAATTTGAACATTGGCTTCTTCAGATTTGGGGACTCTGACTCGATTATTGATCTGACGACCCCTGTCAGGTTGTTTGGCCAACAACTTCTTGCTCTTGTTCGCTCTATTGTTGCTTCTGTTGGTTCTGTTGGTCCTTCGGGGACAAGATTTCGTAAAGCGATGATAGTTAGCTATCATGTCTGGCTCAGTAGAGCGAATTTTGTCATGGCCAGGACATGCAAGGGCATATGGTCCGTGGCTTTGCGAGGATTGGTTTTTGGACCCATGTTGGGTAAGTCAACCAATGTGTCTTGAGTTCAGCACCGAATTTTGACTAAGATTTCCTTTGTCGATTGGTATGGCTGGGTTGGCACTGGGGGGAGTGACTGACTTCTCCTGATCTCTTCTGTGGGACATACCTTCCAATTGTGTATCATGCACTCCAAGGGACTTACTTGACAATAAACTGTTGGGCAAACAACAAAACGCAAACAATACATGCACAACAATAATTCGAGCGGATAGTCAAGAGGACAACAATGCTCACGGGAACAAGGCAGCGAGGAAGTGTCTGGTCTTGTTATGTGTCCTTACCTAACAATTTCCTTGCGTGAGCCACTCCTTGGTTCCTTTCACTCAGGCCTTTCAACATGGGTGTTGCCTCCATGTCTTCCATGAAGTATTCGCAGAGATCTTTGCTGAATTTAACCGCCTTGGGGGAGAGCTTTGTATCTTTTGATTTGCTTTGTTTTGTGTCGTGGTTTCCAAGGATGAAATTGTCCACGATGCTGTTGTAGGTCGATATTGTTTCTTCTTTGGGAGGAACAATTGAAATCGGCGGCATGGGTATTGTTTGCAGGTAAGGATTCGGCACATTCGGTTCGGTTAGGGGTATGTCAGGAGGTTTCGGCGGTGGTCGGGCACCGCTAGGCCCCGACCCGGTTTTTCAGGCAGAGGTGCCGCGTTTTCCTTTGCGACAATTGGCCATCCAGTTCTTGAAATCTCCCTTGTGCTTCTCACTCAGCTTCTCTTGAGGTACATGACTCTCGGCTATGTTGCACATGCTGAAGCAAAAACCTTGGATGTGCCACTTGCGGCACATCGGTTTCTTGTTGAAATAGGGGCAGGACTTTGCTTTGTCTCTGCCTGTGAAGAGGTCTTGGTAACTTTCGTTTTCATTGAGTTTGAATGATAAGTACTGACTCAAGTTCAACACTTTCCTCTTCTTGTCTTTGTGTTTTGTCTCGTCGTCATCCTCAAGTCCATAGGTTTTGGTGCCTGACTTCTGCTTTGTGTCTTGTCCTTTGGGGTTAATAGTCTTGAAGCAACCAGGGAGTTCGACGGAGAGTTTTTGGATGGAGAGGTCAAAGGTGATGTTGCTGAAGTTGACGTACTTGTTGTTGACATCCTCTCTGCTTTCACAAATGCTACATTCCCTGAAGAATTGCTGCAAAAATTGCAACCTTAGCGAATGTTTGTGAGTCGGTCGCTGCCATAACATAAATTTGTGCTTTGTTCTCTCTCACGCCATCAATGTACTTCCTGTATTGGATTCTTGGAAGAGGTTTACGCCTATGTATAGCTTGAGACTTGTCTCGAATCTGTCCAAACTGTCCATCATTCGGTGAAGTTGGAGGGAACTTTCACTACATTTTCCCCGTGTGCTGACTTGATGTCTTCCATTGTTTTGGTCATGCATTGGGTATCTGCTATGTGGAGAACAGTGGATTCTTCAGCTTGGCTTGATTGCATCACGGTTGATTCATTAAAAGCAAATGTGGTGAGTCCCTTGAGTAAGCCCAGGATAGTCGAGAGACGTCTCCGTTATAGGTTTGTCTGACATTTTGCTCTGAGATGTGTGTGTGTCTTAAGCCTTCTTGGTTGAAGTGCCATGTCATAATTTTTCCGGCTTGCCCCATTGACTCCGCATTCATGACTTGTTTCAATTCATCTGTCATGTCTTGCGCCGCTGATTCACCGTCTTTGGACATTGCGTTGAGTAACATCAATTTTGTGTCGAAGTTAATCCATTTGTCTACTCTGTTCTTTTTGGATAGTTCTAACTCGTTTGACCTTTCTAGTTCTCTCACGCGGATTGCATTTGATCTCGCATTGCTTTTGGCGAATTTTGAGATTTCGGATGATAGCATTGTTAGCGTTTCTGCACCGCCGGCGGGATTTCCAAGTGCGCTTCCTGCTGCCACTCCTGGGAGAACGCATTGCGAGTGTCTTTCGTTCGATTATTCTCGAATCTCCGCATTGTCCAGTCCGCAGACAAGTTTTGCTTTTGCAATTGAACCTTGATGGTTGAGCCAAAGCCAACGGCTGGTGAATTCGAGACATTCGCGTGAGTCTGGTGTTTCTTCGTCGTGTTTGTGTTTTGTGGTGAAGTCATCTGAGGCTTCTTTCAATGCCATGATGAGTTCGAGTGAATCGTCTCCTTCGAATTCGATCGCTGCTTTGAGAGCCCAGGGAGGCAAGAAAACCCCAGAGCAGCAATGGAAGAGATGATCTGCTTCCTTCCCACGGGTCATGTTCACTGGTGCTTCCAACCTTTGTAGTTCTTCTACTGTTTCGCATGCAAGGATGTCTTCGGCTGAGGGGGTTAGAAGTTTCGATTCCTCGAGCAATGACTTTGTCTCTAAAAGGAAAGGACAAGCTTGGTTGTGCACACCGAGGAGGCAAATGACTTTGTCATCTGGTTGCACAAAGGTATCTCCCATCTGTTTAAAGCTGTGGGCGAGCGTGAAGCTTTTCCCATAAGCTAGTAGGAAGATTCCGTCTTGGTCATTCACCAATGCTTTCTTCCTGTAATCTTCATTTTTTGAAATTGGATTTGATGCTTCCAAATAGATTTGTTGGTTTAGGTTGCCTGCTTCAATGAGATGCATATTGGCGATAAACCAATGTTTGAAGGTAGATGTAGGGGTGTGCATGGTTACTTTTTATCATCTAGCTAGGGGAAGAGCTGTCCGAGAGGGTATCATTCCTGGGGTTGCTTTCGGCCATGGAGGTTTGACAACAACTGAGCTTGCTTGCGAAAACATAAATCCTACACAAGTTCTAAATCCAATTTCGAATTTCAAATTTTTCCCGCAAATTTTGTTACCTCACTCATTACCACAGCCTTACAACAAAACTGCCATATCTCGGCTTCTTTTAGTCTGTTTGACCCCATCTCTTCACCATTCCTCATCTATAGGATTCGTTTGATTACTTTTATGCGTTGTAAACGTCTTTGGGATGGCTCGTTTTGGCTGCAGTTTGGACCTTCTGCACTGGTTCGTGCGTCAATGGTGCCCCAAATATCCAAACTGCCATATCTCGGCTTCTATTTGTCCAATTGTCCCCATCTCTTCACCATTCCTTGTCTGTAGGATTGGTTTGAGTGTTTCGATGCATTGTAAACGGCTTCAGGACGGCTTGTCTTGACTGAATTTTAGTTCTTCTGCGCCGTTTTGTGTGTTAATTGTACCCCAAAAGAGGTATCGATGCAGCGAGATCCTGTGGTTGTTGCCTTAGGGAGTGTTGAATTATTGTACTAACATCTTTGTTTTCGTTCTGAATCAAATAGGAACGGAAAAACATGAATGTCAACAACCCTCCACCTTTTATTTGTCCATGGCACCCAGGAGTGAGTGTGCCCCCTCATCAATGGGATCGCTCCGAACAAAACAGCATCAATGCTCTACACAAGAAGCAATGCTATTCATTCCCTCCATCGGTTTCCATCACTCCTTTCATTCCACCTGTTCCTCCTGCCTGGAATAACATTTCTTATCAGCTGCCTTTTGCTTGCCAACTGGATACTCTGACTCCCATTGTTGCTACCAGTGCTGTTACTAAACATGTGGTGCTGTCTGACATCTCCAACACCTGTCTCCAATCTCCGGTTAAGAAAAAGGTTGAAGAATCCTTACCATCTCCAAAATACAAAGTCAAACCAAAGTCTAAAAATCCTCCACCACGTGATTTTTGCATGTTCAGCTACACCTTTCAAAAATTCCTGAGCAAAGGTTGGATGCGTTTCCGTTGTACTTATCATCGCAACACTGATTGCAAAGAGTGTACTGCAAAGATCAAGGTTCAAGTAAATGCCAATGGCTCCAAGAGGATCATTGCTGAGGGTGAGCACGCAGCTGGTTGTGAGGCCAGAAATGGCCGCAAAGCTTTAGTACATAAGGGTTGCCAAGATGTCACCACTGCTATGAAACAGTTTGTTGAGGAGCGCTTAAACCACGACGATTATCGCAGAGATCCACCCGAAAAGATATGGAATGATAGTGTTGCCCATTTTCGTGAGCTTGTGGGTAATAATTTTACTGGGTTATGGAAGGGTCAAGTCAAGGCGCAAGTTTACAACGCTCGGGAATGCCTTAATGGTGGGGATGCAATTGCAAAAGTTGAGCAAATGTATGCTGGAAACAAAAATAAAGCATTTTTGCGCCATAACCTATCATTTGTTGATGATAAACAGATGCAGCGTATAATGTGTTTTGGATTGCCTCAGCTGATGAATTTGTTGTTGTACCCTTTGGTAAGTGTGTTGATTGTATAAACAAAAAACTCTGCAGGATTTACTCACTCTGCAACAATTCTACTATTACGTGCAAATGTATGTAGATGCCACCTTCGGTGTACCTAAACAGTTTTACCAATGCCTTATCATAATGGTCTTTGATGCTGCACGTAAAATTTATGTCCCCTGTGCTTGGATTTTAATGACGGGAAAGACCACAGAATGTTACTGGCAGGTCTTTAATTGGCTCACCTCTACTCTACAAGACTTGAATCCATTGTTTGTGGGTGTTGATTTTGAGTGGAACTTTTTTCGAAGTGTCAGCAACTTTTTTCCAGATGCAAAAGCAAGTGGATGCAACTTCCACTTCAAACAAGCTGGCAGAAATCAAATGAAGAAGCGTCATATCCCAGATGAAGAAGTAAGGTTTGCTGTGAGGTTTGGTGTATATGATCTCCTCACAGTTATTCCGGTTCAGCATCTGTCTGCTGGTGTCAAATTTGTGATTGAAATGATTGAGGCTCATCTGGAGGAGCTTTATGCAGAAGATATGGCTTCAATCAACAAATCTAAGCAAAGGTGGCGGTCATTCTTTGTGCAGTATTTCAGGTAAGTTGTGCATTTTGTATCTTTGCACCATAAATATGTGTACTCAATCTATTTTGAATCATATTCTATTTTCTTAATCACTACAGCAATTTCTGGATGGATGAGGAGGTTGTTCCCATCTGGAACATTTCTGATATTACAGATGACAGTTCAAAGGCCAAGTTGGTCAATAAGACTAACAATGCTCTTGAACGTTACAACCGTCATTTCAACAGTCTTTTTGGCACTGATCACCCTCAGCTAGTTGCCTTTGTCATAATTCTTCGAGATGAAGCTGATAGGATTGTTCAAAGGTTGGAAGATGTAGATAAAGGTAGAGAACAGCCTCCTGAGTATTTTGAGCCTGTGTTCCCTAAAATTCCAGATGAGTTCTGGGAAAAAGTTGGGGTGAAGAAAGCAAAGGGTAAAACTGGTGGAAAGAGGAAGAGAAGGGCTAAGGCATAATTGTGTGGATGTCTTTTTTTGTTTGGGGTCTCATTGTGTGTTTTTAGTCTTGATTTTGGGAGTGACTAGTAAAAATTTAAAAGTAGTGATATTGAATGTTATTAGTGAAAAAGGAGGTAGTATTATGGAGAACAAATGGGGGACTGGGGATGAAAGGGGGACCAAATTAGTATTTACCCTAATGGCAATACCTTATGACTTGTGAGCCGATTCCATCAATGTGGTTCTTTTTATTGGTGGAGAGAGTGGGTCGAAATTGTTACTTCTTACCCATTTCAGGTCACCTTAGGCGACCTGCACAGCACCCAATGGCAATATCTGCTGACTTTTGGGCCCATTCCAATAGTGTGATTCTTTGTATTGGATGATAAGGTGAGGGGTGAAAATTGTCACTTCTTGCTCATTTCAATTTAAGACGGAATCTGGCAGTTCTATAGACTGTTGATCTGATTTTTTGGATATTAGCTTCAATAATCAATAGGCCAACCAGTGCCATCATAAATCAAGAGAATTAAGGATCAAGACATGTCAGATGATAGAAGTATCTCTCTGTCTAAATCAACTGCAAACATCCCTCACACAATGCCGATGATCTCATTTGATCCCAATAGTATTGGACATGCTGAGAGAATCATAGTAAATCTCCTATATGACCTTTTTGGTACATCATTACTCAGAGTGCCCAGCCTCTCAACTGTTAAGGAGCACACCTATGTGCTTAGTCTACCTTTTCAACAATGGAAGGAAGTTTTACAGAATGAAACATCGGTCATCACATGACAGCACAACTTCTTCTTCCCATCAGCCCTCAACCCACTCTAAAAAGTGAACACTTCAACAAGCAAAATTCTATTGGATCAACACTCCATAGTGAGCAGCATACCCAGCACAGCATTTCCAAATTCTACTCTAATTATGTTCATCACTAGCTGGTTGATGGAGAGAATTCAAAAATTGTTGAGGTAGATGTCGATGCTTGGGGGACCTACTTGTGCTACTCAGACATAAGGAACCAACAAGTATTTTGGATTGAAGAAAACACATCAATCACAATGCTCTACCCATGATTCAAATACGGATGATAATGTGGACATCTCTAATGTGATCAAAAAAGGAGGTGAGAGGAATATAGAAAAGACACATCCTAGCAATGTGGTCAATTGCACTGAATTTTGTTAGACTAAAACTAAAACCCAATCAAACAGGAGAGAAGATTGGGTGTTGTTCAAATAATGATGGCAGCTAAAGCAGGTTTTAGCTGGATGATATTGATTTACCATCCCCCTCATCATAACAGAGATGATTGATGAGATTAATCATATCATACGTGACCAAAATTCAATTCAAGATATTTTGGAGTTTCAAAGAACTACTATTGTAAGTGTAATAGTTACAATATTTCAAAATCAAGTACACCATTTGATGTAAAATCTGGGCCAGTTGGCCAGAACATGCCATGTAGGGTACTTTATATTTATGGTCAAATATGGTCAGTGTCCTGAAAATGGCCAGAGACAATTAGCTTATATAAATAATTTTCACCGAAGTTAGTGGCAACAAATATAAGAAAGCTTCTGTTTTCAAATGGATCTTACAAATGCAATAACATATATTTTTATTAATGCCTGTATATAAAGTAACGGGTTATATAAATACTTATCACTAGAAGTGAGCAATAGTAAAGATAGGAAAGCACAAATCTTTAAACGAATTCAACAAATTTGTTAACATATTTTAAATAATGTATGTATATCATTTAAAATTTAAATACACCTTTCTTGCATGCACAGCATTAGCAGCACTGCCAGCCAACAACCAGCCTGAAGATATTCAAATTGTTATATACATAATCATGGGGTATACATATTGACATACATACATGAACATTGAAATACTAAAATATACATCTCTTACATATATATATAGGTATGAAGGTTTTTGATAAACAAAAATGCTGGTTTTCTTACACACATTTTAAATTTTGGTTGGTCACTTATTTGTGCCACGTCACTAATTTTATGTGCCAGTGCTGCAGCCAGGCTGCTTCAGGACTACTTCCACCACCATGCAAAAATCTGGACAATAAGAATGACCGACCGTGAGCAAAAGATTGTTTCGGCGTGACCCCAACAGGACCGCCATCACCACAACTGGAAGGGACGACTTTTTGGTAGAGTATATGCTGTTGTATATTGGGATGGATGACTGAGTGACGTGACGTGAACATGCTTGGTGTAACTGTTTTTTCTGGTGCTGCATGTTTTATTGTTGGGCAGTGGTCACAGAAGATGAGCCTCATGTCCCCGTGGCGCATCTGGATTCATATACATGACTACATGGGACTTACGAACGCTCGTCTTTTGTATTGGCCCCTCATGCCCATCTTAGGAAACAGGATCTTGATTCGCAGGACAAATCGCGACAACTCACAATATTGACGTGTCAGATAGGTGGTAAGTTGTTTTTATGCAATCATGCAATGTTTCCAATATAATATAACACAAGCTTACTGTTCCTTTGTTTGGACTAAATCGAATAGTTATGTATGTAACTTTTTGCATACGAACGTTTGTTATGTATGTCACATGTTATATATATTATTTTTGTGTGTGTGGACTTGTGTGTGCTACTAGTAAGGTAAGAAGAAAACAATACTATGATATTCTATGATTTGAAAATAAGGTAAGGATATGACATTGTTACGTACTGACATATGCCAAGAATCAGCCCATTTTTGTACCCATTGGAACAAAATACAAAAGGAGCATTCTCAGGACTCCCCAGACAGGAAGTCCACTGCCCCTGATCCAAAAGGCAAGGACTCCCCAAAATTGGAGTCCACCGCCCTGGTCCAAAAGGCAAGGACTCCCCACCACAGGAGTCCACTGCCCTATGGGCTCCGGAACACCAGAGTCCATAGCCCCTTCATTTGGGAAGGCTAAATACATACCAATTGTGTGTAGAATTTACACACATTTTGTTTGCATTGTTTGGATTGGAAGAGCAGCTCCACTGCCCTTCCATCCTCACAATTGGAGCAAAATATGCTCATAAAATAAAAACTTTGACCCCTGTCGAAACTACCTATAATTTTCGTGTGATATTTTTTTGCAACGATACAGCTCAGGTCATGTACATAACAAGCAATTTTGACTGAGCATTTCCTAACATTGATCATATGTAAAAACCTTTTCATGGGTCATGTAAATAGGCATGCAACTGTGCGTGAGACCTGTGAGCGTTCTTGGAAAGGTGAGGATTTGGGATATTTTGCTAATTTATTATGTATATGTTGGGCCCCAATTAGGCACCAGCCCCGTGCTGGAACTGGGACCGCATTTTCGCCCCGTGCTGGAACTGGGATGCCGACAGCCCCATACTGGCACCGTGCCACAACGGGGCGCCCAGTGCCGGAACTGGGCACCCCGTGCTGGAACTGCATGTCTAACCCTATACCTAACAACAACACTAAACTCATGGTGCCAGTATGGGGCTGTCGGCGTCCCAGTTCCAGCACGGGGCGAAAATGCGGTCCCAGTTCCAGCACGGGGCTGGTGCCTTATTGGGGCCCAACATATATAACCTGAACTAATTTGTGTCTTTCGTGAAAATTTCCATGGGAAAGAAGTGGATTCTTTTTTGGTTGAAGATGTTACATGATGAAATTTGCTCCGTCCATGACTTTGTATATAACAATGGATTCGACAGCTCAACACATCAGCCTGTCCTATGATACATCCATGGTATTGTTATATTTATAACAATAACCAGCAACAACTCAACACATCCCCTTTCAATTGAAAACAGAGGTATGAGGTCAATATTTTTGTGTATATATCAGAGGATTAAGCTATTTGTCCCTGACCATTTTCATGAAAATGAGAGTTCTTGCAAAGGTGAGGATATTGGGATATTTTGCTATTTTATGATGTATATACATTAACTAATTTGTGACTTTCATGAAAATTGCTGGGGGTTGTCATGGGAAAGAAGTGGATTATTTTTTGGTTCATAATACTCTATAATGAAAAATTTGCTACGTGAAATTTGCTACGTCCATGCCTTTATTATGTACATAACAATGGATTCAACAGCTCAACACATCAGCCTTTCATGTGATACGTCCATGAAATTGTTGTGTAATGACCTAAGCCGTTTGGAGATAAAAAATATTAAGTACAAATATTGTAGGTAAATGTATACAACTTGTTGGTGTTGATAAATTGTGAGCTTATTGATTATGGATTACAATGAACAAATGAGGATGGAAGGGCAATGGAAACCCTTTCATTCTAAAACGAACAAATGTGATTTTGTTTAGGTTTCTACACATCCCTGGTATGTTTATACCCTTCTCTTGAGGGTGTTCTCTCCAGTGGTGTTCTCCTGTCGCTTAGATCCAAAGATATGGATCTTTGTCCTTGTCAGGATCCTTCTTCACTTGGGAGGTTATGATGAGTCCTTACTTGGGAGTTTTCGAATTGGTACCTAAGGGTACTAATTAAGGTAGGTTCTTGGCCTATGTCATGTATATAGCAAAACCAGCAACGTCCATAAACTTTTTTATGTATATAGCAAGGGATTATCAAATTTGAAGACAAATGTATGTGAGGGTGATTGGTGAATATTATATCTATCTAACTGCAGTTTATTTTCACATGTTACCACCAGAGATTGTTTTTGTTTTTAAAGCAGAGGAAAGTGGTTTAAAATTTTTGAGTACGGTTACAGCATTATGGATGTTATGCATGTCTAAACCTGTCCATATTTTGTTGATATGTCCATGTCATTGTTTTTGATGACAGAGCAATGTGGGGGTGTGGTCAACATTTTATTTCTATAACAAAATTAAGCATGTCTAAAGCTGTCCATACTTCCTGGGATATATTCATGACATTGTTGTGTACATAACACAATTTGAAGACCAGGCTATGTTTGGTGCATGGGTCAAAATATTTATGTATATAGCAGAAGATGTTTCACATGTCACTGCCAGTAATTATTTTGGTGTCTTAAGGCAGAGGTAAGTGGTTGATATTTTTGGAGTATGATGAAAGCAATATAGATGTTATGCATGTCTAAACCTGTCAATATTTCCAGGGATATGTTTGTGACATTTTTATATATATATCAAGATTTGAAACCAGGTATGGTGATGTGTTTGGTCAATAGGTTTATGTACATAACAGCAATTTCTTTTCACATGTAACCTGTTTTCACATCTTTCCAGTGATATTTTATGATTTTTATAGCAGAGGTAAGTGGCCAATATTTTTGAATAACGATGCAAGCAAATAAAGGTGTTAAGCCTGTCTAAACCTATCAGTGTTTCCTGGGATATGTTTGTGACATTGCTATGTATATAACAAGATCAGAAGACAGATATGTGGTTGATATTTGGGTGAATGTGTGGTCAATATTTTTATGTACATAACATCTGTTTATTCACATGTTTATGGTGATAATTTTTGCACATATCTCTGACATCAACAAGATTGGTGTATGAGAGAGAAAATTTCATGTGCTCAGGTTTTTTCCATGATGCAGCACTCTGCAGTGGTTTTTACTTTATGCCAAATAAAGGATATCTAGTAAAATGGCTCCCGAAGGGATGGTACTTCGGTGTCAATGTATTACTAAATCTGATAAATTCACTCTGACCATTTTCAGGAAGCTGACCATATTTGACCAAAATTACCACAAACCCCATGTAGATGTTTGAAAATCAATGTGCTAACTGTCTACGGAAGATTGTCATGTGTCATGTGATGTTTATCAAGTGACCATATGTGAGCAGTGATGTTATGGGTATGATTGTTGCAATGCTTAATACTCAGGAGAGAAGAAAGAAACATGATCATCCAAAATACAAGCCAGCTGTGATGATTAATATCTTCTTTATTCGAGGGTAGTGCTTTCATTCAAATAGACTTAGAATGGGCAAACATTGGCTTGTTTGCAAAATGAAATTTTGCAGGTTGTTTACCTGCTACTATTACACCAACAGTTGTAATTAGGTTGAAACAACACATGATACATTCAAGGACATCTCAAATCTCTATTTCCAATAGAGCATTTGCCAAAACTGCAGGGTGTTTGACAAGATTTGTCCTTTTGATCTGAGACAATGCTATTTTCATAGCCTACAATATGGCATAAATTCCAATCTTGAGCATGTTCATGTTTCAAGAAGTCTGCATGCGTATGGGGTTATTCCTTTGCGACTGTGGGTGTGGGACTATCCAAACAAGTGTGAATGGTCTTGAGACAATAATATTGACTTGCATTTGAAATCTGTCTTATGTAATTGAATTCATAAGCTAGGTGGTATTATAGACTTCATACATGTGTACTTCCAGTAGTAGGTGCACTGGTATGTACTACAGTAAGTAGTTTTCTAGATACATTGCACAGGAAATTTTTCACATTGTTTACCTAGTGCTATTAAGCCAACAGTTGTAATTAGGTTGAAATAATATGTGATACATTCAAGGACATCTCAAATCTCTATTTCCAATAGAGCATTTGCCAAAACTGCAGGGTGATTGACAAGATTTGTCCTATGGATCTCAGACAATGCTATTTTCATAGCCTACACTATGGCATAAATTCCAATCTTGAGCGTGTTCATGTTTCAAGCAGTCTGTATACTTATGGGATTCTTCCTTTGCAACTGTGGGTGTGGGACTATCCAGACAAGTGTGAATGGTCTTGAGACAATAATATTGACTTGAATTTGAAATCTGTCTTATGTAATTGAATTCATAAGCTAGGTGTTATTATAGACTTCATACATGTGTACCTCCAGTAGTAGGTGCACTGGAATGTACTACAGTAAGTAATTTTTATATTGTTGTATTGCACATGAAATTTTTCACGTTGTTTACCGACTAATATTACAAAATATAGGGATCCAGTACATCAAAACCAAATCATATCACCATCCATGACAACCAAGGCCTTCAGCCATGATCACAACACATACAGGCCCTCCTCCAACAACCTACAGGACCAAACACAACTCTTCTATGCTATTGTGTCTAAAAAAACAAGTGAAAAGGGTGTTGTTCTGGTAACATGATATTTGCTACACACCAATATAATTCACTTTTTCTCACTCATGACAATTTGTATTCACTAATCTTTGTCAGCCTAGTGGTGATGAAAGGGGGTGATGGAAATATGCTAAGAGGAGAAAAAGATTCATCAGGAATTGAAGAATGTTCTTCAATGCATCAAATCAAATCCTGTGATGTACCAATCACCAAGAATTAAAAGCATCAGCAACAAGCCTTCAATTTCTCAGAGAATTGTGAGTATTGTTGAGAAGAACCATTCCACAATTTTGAATAGATACATTTAGAAGGGTGATCTCGGAGATAATATTACTGTAATTGTCATAAACACTTGAGAAAACAAACTATTGTACAAAATCCAGGATGCCTCCATGGGAAGTACTGGTCTCTTCAACATGATCAGAGATTCATAAAAACTATTAGCAACATCACAGTCAGCCTAAACATGTGTAGCAGTATGTTCAGTCAAACCACCGCTGAAGTCAGGAACACAAGCTTTCTCAAAGCATCAAAAATTATCCTCTTTGTTCTTTTGTTCACCTTACTTTGTTTTCATGAGCTGGGAAGCTATTGGCAGTGTGCATCATTCATCATTCCAATAGATGCTGATGAATGGGAATTGAAATAATTTTGCTCCGGAAATTAAGGGGGACAATTGTAATTACCGCACAGCTTCAGTTGTTGATCCAATGGTGTACGTGCTTTGTGTTCATATCATCTTGAGCAAACAAATTAGCTTCATCTATCGCCCTTGATATGTGACAGAGCACACTCTAGATTTTGGTGGTTCATAAACAGTGCAAACCACAGTGAAGTAGCCAATCCTATATTTCTTTTGTAATCAATATACTATCGGGAAATAATCTGGAAGGGTGTGACTGAGTGATGCAAGTGAGTTCAACATGAAAGCACCCAGCTGTGAAGATATCATTATGAATGGCATAATTCAGCCACACAATACTCAAAAGGGAAGATTTGGCTAGAGTTAATAGTCTGCCATGAATGGAGTGCAAAAGGGTGTGTTTGGTACTGTAGGTTGTTGGAGGACGGCCTGTATGTGTTGCGATCATGGTTAAAGGCCTTGGTCGCCGTGGATGGTGATTGGATTGGGTTGGCATGCACTGCATGTTTGTTCTTGTGTGGTGGTGGGTCAAATGGAGAGTATGCAAAGCCAGTGATAGTTAGGCTGTGACTTGGTTGGGCGGATAGAGAATAGAGAATAGGATTTTTATCGCTAAATAGTGCTATCAGTCTATTCGGCCTAAAAATTTATGACTTTGTTCCCTCCAATAGACCGATAGATAGTCAATTTCTATTCTCTATTCGTTTTCTGCGAATTCGAATAGACCAATAGAGGGTACTATTCGGTGGGTCGAATAGCCATTTGAGAGTAGGCCAATAGCTCTTTTTCGTCACCGCGACCACCAATTTTCCATGACAATCGTGGCATCTCTCACGCAATCACTGCATTGACACATTGCGCACCTCACGCCGATCAATATAAATCAGCGCTAAATTAAGACACACAAGCCAGAACATTGCCCAACAGGCAGGAACACAGTACCTTTGTTGACTTCAACGCCAGTTCAACAAACCCAAGAATGAAGGCATCCCACAGCAAGAAGAAAACGGCACTCGTCTTTGGCATCTCGGGCGATAAAGGCCAATTCGTGGCATGCGGTCTCCTCAACAGCCAATCCTACGACACGGTGTACAGGGTGACGCATGCCGTGACCGCTCACGTCCTGGATGTCATGGCACGGCGTTTCGACGTGACGGTCATGCGCGGGAGGGCCGGCGATGACAACAACAACGATGGACGCCAACTCGTCCTCCTCGAAGCCCAATTGTCCGACTTGTCCTCGGTACGAAACGTTGACTGAGTATCATGAGTGACGAAGATGGACGATGGACAAGAACACAACAATCAATTCGACGATGGCGGCACTCACAATTGACTACGATGGCAACCAACACAACAATGAAATTGACGACGATGGCAATGGCACATACAATAGTGATGAGTCAACCAACACAACAATCAAATAGAGGGTGATGGCAACAGCATGAACCAACAAAACACAGAAATCGACGACGAATACTACTGTTTCTTCAACAGTCCACAAAAGCAACAATCAAATTTCAGATCAAACGAAAGCAACAATCAACCATCAAATCAAATGAAAGCAACAATCAAATGGAGCTTGCTTTGAAAGGACGTGACAAAAGCATGAATTAGAGGGTGTTATTCGTTGTGGGATATTTCTTCATTTTTGTTGATTGTTGTATGCTTGCAGTTGTTCTTTTTGGGGAGGCAGATTCCGGTGGAAATGATCATGGTGATATTACTTATCTAGCTTGCTGATTTTTCACGCGCTAACGCCGAGACCTTTCTTCTACATCTAAATTTTATTACATACAATGGTAAATCTATGGATGTTTAAAGGTAGACTAAAGTCCTATTGCTGTATTGGGCTATTCGCTGTTCGAGCAATTCAACATTGTCATGATTTTTGTCAAAGAGAGGTAATTTTTTTTAATCGCCAGAACCGTATTCTCTATTCTCTATCTGCCCAACCAAGTCACAGCCTAAATCTATGGATGTTTAAAGGTAGACTAAAGTCCTATTGCTCTATTGGGCTATTCGCTGTTCCAGCAATTCAACATTGTCATGATTTTTGTCAAAGAGAGGTAATTTTTTTAATCGCCAGAACCGCATTCTCTTTTCTCTATCTGCCCAACCAAGTCACAGCCTTAGTAGGGGACTTGGTGAATGATCGCACCTGTCCGATCTTCATTATTCTTGTGGGCGTTGGAATGTGTGGTATTGACTGCGGACTATTTTCGTCCATGGTTAATGTGTTGGTGTGGCGGTTGTTTTTTGGATACTGTTTATTCTAAGAACAATTCTCTTTAGTTTAACCTTTGTAACACCGTCGCATGAAGGAGTACAGCACCACACAGAGTAAAGCTTGTTCGTTACAATAGTTCGAACCTAAAACTAGCAACGCTTAGAAAGATCTAAATCAAATGAACAACTCCAGAGTGGTACGTGCATATGTATTCTCGTTCTCATCCTCGATCATCGGGAATCCAAGCACCATGGAATCAACTGCGAAAATATACAAAAGATTGTAAATCTTCCAGTAAATTTCCCTCACCTTGCGAGCTGGATGGTAGAGACCCTGAATTGTGTACTGTAGAATGACATTAGGGCCTAAAGCCACCATCAACCCTTCGATGGCATCACAAGTGGCATTTATGACATGTGGGCTTTCCTCGAAAATATTGGGCCACACATAATTAAGTAAGTGAATCAAAGCATCTTCGCATCCAAGTCCAGCGACACCTAGCGCGAGGTGCTTCACTGCTGCACAACCGGTTTGCCGGTGTACTGCATCCCGGTCCATAAGGGCATCTTCCAACAGCGGCGTCACAGCATAAATATAGTCCTTACCCATTTCCCCAATATACTCAAACATAAAGCTGAGAGCCTTGAGCACACCATTTTGAATATTGAGTTCTGGAACTCGATACTCGTTCATCAAAGCTGGAAGAACGGTGAAGGGCCCACACGTTTCAGCAACAATTGCAATCGCAACAGTAGTGCATACACGCATCTGACGATCTTGAACCTTCAAATTATTGAGCAGAGTGTGCAAAACATCTTGGGGTCCGATCGCTTTCGCGATGTATCCGAAGGTGCTGACGGCAGCTCTTCGGATAGCTTTCTTGTGCGCTTTCAGCAATTCGAGAAGTTCAAAACAGATGCGCATCCATTCCTTGGCGGATACAAATTCAGCACCACGATCGGCTATGCGCCCAACCTGAAAAAAAAGAAAGAGACAAAAAGAAATGTTAGTAAAGATATATGTGAAAATGAAAGAAAGGATAAAAAGGACATCATTAGACGAATTCATGTAAACACGAAGAATAAAGAGCGTCCATTCAACACGTACCAGATCAATACAATTTTCCTGAACTTTCTCATGACGATTTCTCAGGATAGGAGTGAGCCTGGGGAGCAAATCCCTAATCGGAGGGGTCATTTTTGTCATACCAATAACATTCACAACCGCGCGTAAAGCCCCGAGAATTGAGCCCAAGACATCGGGGTATTCCTCTCCAAGGTATTCATAAAGCACCACACCCAAATGACCCATGAGCTGTTCTTCTCCGCAGGCTTTCATAACAACTGCAATTCTCCCAATGAGGTCTGCTGCTTGCATGCGGACGTTGGCAGCCTTGTTGTTTAATCGCCATTTGATGGTCCCAGCAACTTGCTTAAGGTATGGCTTGCAACGCTCCCCCAATGCGTTTACAACGGTCCCGAACCCATCGAGCATGACCTGACCTTCATTTCCAAATGCGCCAGTAGAGCCAACGTCCACCGCCTGCTCTTGAAATGCATACAAGATTCCGTCGATGAGACGTTCTTCCAATCGCTCATCGATATCCCCACTCCCCAAATTTTCAAGAACTTTTTGGATTGTTTCCATGACCATGCGTCGGTAAGGCTCAGAGTCATCTTTCAAATCATCTACGATCCTAGATAAAATGTCCGAGCATCCCACCTTATTCGCCAGTTCTTCTGTCGTCTCAATGACCTGCTTGTAATTTCTGCGATCCAAAGCCATACGACGAATCCAAAAATTGCGAAAGAACTCGGGGAGGATTTCTTTTCGAATGTAGTCTGGCTCAACACCAGACGTTCCAACACACTGCTTCACAACCTTAAGCACAATACGTTTCATCTCTTCGTCGGGACTCTGGAACTCCCTGGTCAAGATAGGCATAACCAACCTAGTGTAATGGCTCGCATAGTTCTCTTCCATTAGAGGGATAACGAATCCGATCGCCTTCAAGAACGCAGCCAGACCCTTTCCGTGATGCTCCAACGCCCCCTTCCACAACGCTCGAATGACAGAGTCAAAACTCTCAATTCCATAAGGATGTGCCGCTTCGGCCAATGCCGCAACGGTCAATGCCCCCATCATGCGAACTTTGGGCTGCTCGTCCGTCAATCCGTGACTGATAATCTCTACCAGCTCACGAAGGTGGGGAAGAACCGCACATCCCATCAACACGGCAATCTGCTGGACGATTTTTATACCAGTGTGACGAGCCTGCCACGACTTGCGACTTTTACACACCGCCTTCAAAAATGGCAAGAGACTGGGCACTCCCAATGCCGACGCCACGACAGCGAATGCCCTGGACGTGGTGTTACGGACATACTCATCGGGATTATCAATATCCGGACGCATCGTCGAGATCATGGTCGACAGACCTGCCGCCTTGGACAAGTTACTAATAATCTCCCTCCCCTCTACGCGTGCATAATAATCCTCATCAATCAAAAGCGGTTCAATCACGGCAAGAATTCGATGCACGAAGGGTCTCACTAAATCCTCCAACTTGTACAACACTCGATCAATCACCTTGACGAGCAAGTGCCTCTCCTGATCCTCCAAGGCCGGACTCATCAAAAGCGGCAGTATCTGATGAAAGAGCGGCCCCGCTCCAAAATACCGCGCCTTATCGGTAATTTGCCTCATGGCGGTCTTCCTCTGCGGAGGCGTCCCGCTTTTAATCTTGAGCAACAGCGCCATGATTTGCCTCTCCTTCGCCTCCTCCTTGGTCAGTGATCCGTCGTCCACCTCCTGCATCAACCTGCCAAAGTATTGCATATCTTCCGGTTTAATGTAGGGCAATGCCCCCGGAGCTCCGGCATCTTCGTCGGTGGCAGTGGGGACGATGGGCACTCCGTATGCCTCTCGAATATCTTGCAGTGTTTGTCCTTCCCGTTCTTCCGGTGGCACTTCCATGGTGAAGCCTGCGGGGGTTTGGGATCCGTAGGGCGTGGGAGCCGAGAGGAGTTTCCTCCCCGGTGTGCGTAGGGGTATGTAGTTGACGGGCGGGGGTAGGATTGTGTAGCCTTCGGAGGGGAGGATGGCATCGAGGGCGGCATCGGTCCACGGTCGATTACGGGTTTCCATTTCCTTTTCGATGGAGGCCTTGACATTTCCAAAGCCTAGGATGGGCGTGGCGGAGGGCAGGGGAGTGGCCATGGAGGAGGTGGACGGAGCGGGGGTGGAGTCCCAGCGAGATCGTTTGCGGGTGGCATCCGTGGAGGCCGAGACCACGGGCGTTGCGGCGACGCCGGTGCTTCCCGAGGCGATCAGGGGGGTTTCGTCCCATTTCTGGGCACTGGTGATGACAGGAGTGGCATCAGGAGCCGAGGCCGATCCAGCGATCGGCGTCTCGTCCCATCGCTTGCGACGCCTCGCCGCGGAAGATGCAGACGTCGAGGTCGAGTCGTCGTCCCACCGAGAAACGACAGCGATCGAAGCGTCCTCCTCCTGCTTGGCGTCCCATCGTCTCCTCCTCCGCTGAGCCCCGCCCTGGTCCTCGCTCTGCGTCGGCTCTCCCTCCCCGCTGAGGCTGTCGCCCTGCGCGACAGCCTTGACGAGTTCCTCCCGCTCCCTCTCCAAATGAACCGCCTCCATGGCCTCCTTGTACGTCATCCCCTCCCTCGCCACGCGTTCGTGACGGCGGGCATGGTACGACGACTCCCGATCCGCAATGCGCGCGCCAGCCCCGCCGCCCATGACCTCCGCCGGCGGTTCCTCTGTTCGTCCCACATCCCTCGCGACGCGTCCCTCGTCCTCCTCTTCGTCGTAGTCGTCGTCGTCGAGTCCGAGCAGCTTGCGCTCTTCGTGAGGGGTGGGGAGAGAGGAGACCTTGTCGTCGTCATCGTTGTAGTTTATGCCGCCGTCGTCGAACTCGTAGGGCATGGCCGCTCCGAAGGCGATGCCTCCTCTGCCTCCGTCGGAGGACGGGGGTTGGTTGCTGGTTGTGTTTGTCGTCATGATGGTTGTTTGTCGAGAACCGTTACGAGTGGATGTTAGGTCTATGATAGAGGTGATCTATTTTTAGTCTATTTTGGATTTTGGCTGATGGTATGGGTGTGAGAGGCTTTTCGAGGCGTGGGGGAGTTCCTGGATTTTTTTGTGAGTGGTCCATTGTGTTTACGGGTTGCCGGGAGTTTTTGGCGTTTTCTCGCACAGTCAGATGGCTGTCAGCCGGGTATTACCGAAAAAACACTCCCCTTTCCCAACTATTAAGAGGCCTCTATTAAGTGCACTGTCCAGGATGAGTACGATGTCATCCCACCCGTCATCATTTGTGGTAAGCTGCCGCCTGCCTACGATATAGTTGATCAGACTTGACAAAGCTCCCCACAACAAACAACATAATTCAGGTGCAAGTAATAGTTTAAATGAACTTATTACGAACACTACTTTTTATTACTTAGCACTGCTTTCTCGAGTAAACTTTACCATTGTTCCACACCAGCAGCATCTCCAGCGGCATCCCATTCCGCACCGCCAGCAGCATCCATGGGAGCAACGTAATCCATGCCGGCATCACCAACATCGGGAACGACATCGTCATACACCGGAGCAACGGCAGCGGGCTCATCGATCTTGGCAGCTTGTTCGTCTTCGTTCTTCTTGAGCTCCTCAATATCACGGTGGAAGAACAAATCAACGGGAACGTCCCAGTCGGAAGTACGAGAAACAGTTCCGCGGAGTCGGAGAACTTCGCGGGCAAGAAGCCAGTAAATGAGACCGATAGAGTGCTTTCCTTTGTTGTTGGCGGGGATGGCAATATCGACAAATTGGAGAGGAGAGTCGGAATCACAGAAGGCAATCACGGGAATGTTGACGTAGCTACTTTCGCGGACGGCTTGGGCATCGGTCCTGGGGTCGGTGACGATGAGGAGACGAGGTTCGCGGAATTGCTTGGTGATCTCTGTAGTTCATATGTTGAGTTATGACCAGTTAGAAAGACTGCCCAAATGCGGATTCTCTTGGATGAAAGAAACTAACAACTTACGGTTCGTAAAAGTACCGGGAGTGAAACGCCCAGCAATGCTTTGCGCACCGGTGTAATGAGCAAATTTGAGGACTGCCCTCATACCCCAGGGACGGGCAGAGATGGCAACGACATCCTCGGGGTTTTCAATGGCGACAATCACGCGGGCGGCAAGCATGATCTTCTCCCAAGTCTTGCCAATGTTGAGGATGTGAAGACCGTCCTTGCGGCGGCGCCAGATGTATTCCTCCATGCCGTGGTCGCTGTTGCGGGTCCCCGTGTGGACGCCGGCGGAGAGCATCATTTGGATGTCTTCCTCCCTGTGGACAAATCAGGACGACACGAAAATGATTAGCAGACAACATGTTGGTTGAGCGGGCTGATGAAACACAGGAATGGATACTCACTTGGGGTGGAGGACTTGGGGGAGGGATGCAAAAGCGGAGCTCATGGTTGCAGTTTCTCGTTGCTGATTAGGAAACGATGTGGCTTCGAGGGATGATGAACGCACCGAGATGATAGCTTCCTGTATTGTAGTTTCGTGTCAGTTGACTTGCGGCGACAAGTACAGGGGCCCACGGCGTGATGGGTGACAGGGTTCGAAGTCTCTGTTTACCTGTTATCTCTTTACTAAATAAAAATTCATATGACTTCAAAAGGTTCGTACTCCCTCTGTCCGACATAAAATGAGTAAGAACCTAAGTGGTAATAATATATATATTATGTACATCACATCATTGCCACTAAGTTTGCCTTCTCGTATCTATCTACCGTATGTGCCGGATTGTAAGCACCACAAATGTCAAAAGATACATTTGAATTGTACTTCTACTAAATCTGAAGTTAGCGTTTTTAACACGACAATTCGTCGGTATCCTGCCAGTTTACCCTAACAAATTTTTGGTAGCATATGGTACCTTCTTCCCGCCAGATCTGATCCCTAAATCGGGGCTTACTGCATCCAACAGTTCCCATTCCACACTCACTGCCCACTTTTTTATCGCTCGATCCACATCAATTCACTCAACCTCCCCGATGAAATGTACTGACTGTAAATTGCCCGCCCTTCTTCTCTCCTTCTTCAGCATTGCCTCGATTTTGAGAAACGCTGAAGGCAGCAGCAATGTCATTCCTTACAATGACAATATGTTTGTTGCTGTTTTAGTGTGTCATAATTGTTGAAATATGGTGTCGATGTTGCCTGTTAGCCATGAACTCCATCCAGGAATTGACAATGTACGTCCAGTCCTTGGGATCGTCGCACCGGAATCTGTCCGGCGTTGATGGCTCTCCTTTGGATTCAGAAATCACCCCTAACGAGGCGGGAAATGCTCCACAAGTTGAACCGAACTTCACGCAAAAGGAAGCATCCTTGTGCAGATCCTTCTCTGTCAAGGAGAAGCGCAAGTACGTCGTCGCTGTAGATGCTATCATTGCGATGGGTGCTACTCGTCGCCAAATGTGTGCAATGGTTTACCTACCACAGAACTATTTTCCGCGCTTCAAGAAAGTGTTGTCCAAAATCGACAACCTAGAGAAGAACGACAGGTTCGTTCCATTCGAAATGAATGGAATTGCGCGTAAGATCCATCCGGGCCGTCCCAGTCTACTACAGGAGATTCACGAAGACTTGTCCTGGTTTGTGTTTGACATCCATCAGCGCGGGATACAGGTAAGTACCCGGATGATCCGACAAGAGGCCTTGCGCTGCTTCCCTGACCTAAGCCGTTTCGGTGTAATTTATTATTATGCAGTAAACGGTAGATACGTTGTTGTAGACTGATTTTTATGAGTTAAGTTGTCTGCTAGTAACAAGCAGCAATGAAGCAAATATGCTTCATTGCACAAAATGAAACTGTGTAGGATCCTACACAGATATGGTATGTCTTTATGTCATTAGTTGATGACATAAAGCATTATTCCCCAAATGGTATTTCTGGGTAGTGAACCTATTCTTGCTATTTGCTGGTTCTTGCCATTATTGGGAGATATCCCTGACATGAGCCAAGGATACCTACTGGTACTCCTGACCCTTCCTGGGCCCAAGGACAGGTCCCAGGGGTACAAAGACAAATGGGATTTCTACTAACTAAGGGTAGGATCCCACCAAATAGAAGCAGGACTCATTAACAAGACTATTCAGTCCTGCAGGGCTTATTACTACTAATTGGTAGGACTAAATATACAGCCCATTCCAGATTCCACTGGATTCAGTTTGGCATGCAAGAATGCATGTACAGCCCAAACCAGGTGCATGTACACCTAGTTTGGCATGCATGAATCCAATAGGATGCATCAAAACCTAACATCCTCGGATTACATGCAAAATGCATGATAAACTAGAGAGGACTACCATGAGGCAGTCCTCATTTTCAATCAGTTTTATAGCTCATAAAATTAAACTCCAAACAACTGGAACACCCTTTTTACTTCCTTACCTACAATTACTTTTCGATTACTTCCGGCTTAGGTCACTATCGCACGATAGCCGAACTCGGTAAGTTGCTCGCATCTCAACCACACGAAGGCTCATCCCGACGACCCACAGGCGGTCGAACAAAAGCAAGGTCTACCACGCAGAGTACTACGCTTCATTGCACGTCACCGTGCGAACGATTTTTTTCTTAGTCCACCAAGGAGTCCCTACAAGAAGCTCTTCTTAGGCACTAGCTTAGGTGAAAAACTACGAGCCATGTCCTCCGTGAAAGCGATTCCCGAAGGGCTTAAGTGGGTAGAGTGCGAGGCGTGGCGTTGGAGGGAAGAACTCCCCATACGTTACATTCCTGAGCAGGATCCCGTGCAGGATGCCCTCGAAGGACAAAAGACCACCTATTTCAAGCTGACTCTCCCCAACACGGGAAACGAGTTGAAGGTGGCAGTATGGGCGTCCGGGACTCCCGAGCAGTTTCTACTGCATGTAAGATCCGCGATTCACGCATGCAAGCAAATGGGGCTTGACACGGACTTCGCGGCAGCCGAGAAGGCTGTTGAAACAGCCAAGATCGAGGCTGAACTAGCCAAGCAGGATTACGTCACGGTACGCAATGCTGAAAAGAAGAAGAAGGGCAATAAACAAGAGGCGCCCGGTACGACTACCGAGGCTGCATCACCTGCCCTAGTAGAAGCCAAGGCCACGTATGACAAGGTCTTGAAAGCTCTAGAAGATGCGGCTTCGCCGTCGCAACGGCTGGAGCGAAGCCCTTCGAAGCTTTATGGAAACCTCCTCTCCGACGAGGCACGTCAGCCCTGGGAGAAGATTATCAAGGCCCAAGTGACTAAAGCTCCTTGGGAAGACATCAAGGGAGTACCGCATACGGAGACTCCCACGAAGACTTGGGACTCGTTTCACGAGTGCGCCACGTTCACCTACTGCAGGTGTTCCGTCATGACGCGGGCGAGGCCCTCAAGTATTACATCACGAATACGCTAAAAAAGCCCAACAGGGTTTCGATTCGTCAGTTTTTTGTCCGAGTTGAACAGCTCAACAGCTACCTCGAGACATTGCCCTGCCTGTATTACAGCCCGAAGGCTAATCAGGCGACCAAGAAGGTATTGCCTCTTGATGACGCTGACCTTGCCACTCATCTATTGCGCATGTGTCCAGCTAAGTGGCAAACCCAGTATGACCTCACGGAGAATACCACTCCGGTCAGTACTAGGGCCTTGCTATTGGTCCTAGAGAATATCGAGAACAATGCGGAACTCGATAACAAGCCCGCTAGCACGACCAAGGCAAAAGGGGCTGATACGGCGGAAGATGGAGTCGATGGACTCCCGCATCCCCAAGAAGCCCAAGAAGGTGGGCTGGACCGAAAAGCACTGTGTGCTATGCAAGAAACATGGGGGGCCGCACAAAAGTCACAATACGCGTGACTGCCGTCGCTATAACAAGGACGGTACTCCGATCAAGAAAAATGGGGGCGCAGGTAAGCCCGGTTTAAAGGAAAGAAAACCGGAGGGCACTAACTTCGCCCAGATTGTCCGGGCGGAGTTGAAGAAAGCTCTCCGCAAAAAGTCTAGTAAGCGCAAGAAACGTCGCGCTAATGACTCGGAAAGTGACAGCGACTCCGACGACAGTTCGTGAAGGTGCGGGTCGGATAGCACTGGGGAATTACGTAGATGTAAGAAACGTAAATTAAATACTGCAGTTAACAGTTACACTACCCCCAGTCCGAGCAAAGCTATCCTGACTAATAAAAGTCAAGATTCAAAATCAATTAGATCAACTGTCACGAAAACCAAGATATCAAAAAAATCTTGTTCCAAGACAAAAAAGCCCGAATTAAAAATTCGAAATAAAATGAAGTCAACGACATCATCCAACTCAAAAAAATCTTACGACAAAAAAGTTGTCAGTAATAAAACTCAACATACTGAGGCTACTGTGCACATGCCCAGTGTAAATTACAATATTAATCACAAACAGAAAGTGATTACAACAAACACCAAGGATCGCCTCGGTGTCACGGCGTTAGTTGCCATAATGGAACCAGCGACTGAAAGTCAATCCGCAGAGCATACAAACAACCTCTGCGGAGTCGCCCCAGTAACAAAATTAAAGTCCTACTGGACTCTGGGTCTGATGGAGACCTTATTTTCCTTCCCAAAGGAAAAGACAAGCCTTTTCCCTACCTGACTAGGCAGGTGCCAAAGTCTTGGCATACGTCAAATGGGAGCTTCCAGACAACTGGAAGAGGTAAGATCAGAGTCAAATTCTTTGAGTACTCCAATTCCAAGGAGTATCTCCTACAACCTGACATTGTAGAATACAGGGAAGATGACATGACCAAACCAGGGTTTGACCTCATTCTTGGTAGTAATACCTTGAAGGAGTTAGGAATTGTCCTAGACTTTCGGACAAAGGAAATCACAGTAGATGACATCTCACTGCCAATGAGAGACATCAACAAATTAAAGACAAGAGCTACTGTGGAAAAAGCTTGGACTATGAACAATAGCATCTACCAAGAGACATCCAAGGAACCACAGAGCACTCTGGAGGCAACAAAACGCCTCATAAAAATACTAGACGCTAAGTATGAAAAAGCGGATCTCAGGGCAATTGTCACAGACAACTGCACTCACCTAAGTGGCCCAGAACAAGCAAGGTTACTGGAGCTCCTACAAGAGTTTGAGGAGTTATTTAGTGGGAAACTAGGTGACTGGGATTGTAAGCCGGTCTCCCTCCAGCTAAAGGACGGAGCACAGCCATACCATGGCAGGCCTTTTCCCATACCCAAGAAGCACATAGAAATAACAAAAGAGAGGTACAACGACTATGTGACTTAGGGGTACTCAAATGGCAAGATGATTCTGAATGGGCATCACCCACATTCATCATACCCAAGAAAGACAACACCGTACGGGTTGTTAGCGATTTTAGGGAAGTAAATAAACGGATAGTGAGAAAACCGTTTCCTATTCCCAAAATCAGCACTGTTCTACAAGAACTTGAAGGCTTTACATATGCCACAGCCCTTGACCTAAATATGGGCTATTATACCATTAGATTGGATCCAGATGCGTCCAAAATATGCACCATTATCTTTCCATGGGGTAAGTACTCTTACCTGCGGTTACCAATGGGCGTTGCATGTTCTCCCGACATCTTCCAGGCTAAGATGTCTGAGCTAATGGCAACCCTTGAGTTCGTGCGAACTTATCTTGATGATTTACTATGCATCAGCAAGGGAAACCTAGAAGATCACCTTACTAAACTTAGAAGGGTCTTCATTAGGTTGCGAGACGCAGGCTTGACCGTCAATGCGCCGCAAGTCGCCTTTCTGTGCCATGGAGACAGAATACCTAGGATATGTATTATCCAGAGATGGTATAAAACCACAACCAAAAAGGTACAGGCAATCCTCGCATTAACACCGCCTCAAAATGTTAAACAGCTCCGTAGGTTTCTAGGCATGGTCCAGTACTACAGAGACATTTGGGCGAGACGCAGTGAAATACTTGCACCATTAACCAACTTAGTTGGTGAGTGTGGACACACCAAAGTCACAAGGGCTAACAAAACCAAGAAAAAGCCGTGGCATTGGGATGACATCCATCAGCAAGCATTCGACACTGTAAAGGCAACGATCGCCGCGATGTTACCTTGGCCTACCCTGACTATTCCCAGGGATTTGAGATTTACACAGATAGTTCAAAATTTCAATTGGGCGCTGTGATTACTCAAAACAACAGGCGCTGGCGTTCTTCAGTAGGAAACTGAGTCAGGCGCAGCAAAAATATAGCGTGACCGAACAGGAACTACTGGCCATAGTAGAAACACTAAAAGAGTTCAAAGGCATGCTTTGGGGACAACAGATTACGGTCTACACTGACCACAAAAATCTAATGCAGGATGCTCTAGGTCTGACCTCTGATCGAGTGTATCGCTGGAGATTACTCTTAGAAGAGTATGGCCCCACCATCGTGTATATCAAAGGCATCCACAACACCGCTGCGGACGCCATCTCACGACTGGACTATGGACCCGTCCCAGATGACAGGTCAACCTGGATGACTTTCGCCCAGTGTTGGTGCTACCACAACACCTCACAGCCAGAAACATCCCTAGCATCCACCCAGGAATCCATGAACCAGGTGTTTGCTAATCGCAACGAAGAGGACTCCATCTATCCCCTCACAACCAGAGAGATAGCGGAGGCACAACAACAAGATGAAAGCCTACTAAACAAAGGCTACTCAACTCAGTTAGTTGAGAATATCAAGTACTCTGTAAGGAGGGCAAAATGGTTATTCCAACAAGCCTCCAACACCGTGCGGTAGCTTGGTTTCACCACTACCTACAGCACCCCGGGACAAAACGCCTCAAGAAACTCTTCGCCTGTCGATGTATTGGAAAGGTCTAAGAACGACAGTCCAATCACACGCCAAAAGTGTCACAGTTGCCAGGTGAACAAACGCAGGCAGATAAAATACGGGAAACTGCCAACAAAACTTGCCATCACCAACCCCTGGGAGGCTCTATGTGTGGACCTTATAGGACCGTACACCCTCAAGGGCAAGGACAAGACACAAATTGACTTCATGTGCGCCACAATGATCGATCCTGCAACAAGCTGGTTCGAAATTGTAGAGTTGCCGGTATCACAGCTCCCGAAGCTTGATATTCCCACGGGTACAAAGGGGCACAAGGGCAAAGACACACGTGTCCAAGAACAACAACCCTACTTTGACAAAACGTCAGCAACAGTAGGTAATTTAGTCAATAGGACCTGGTTTAGCCGTTACCCACGTAGTCAATATATTATCTACGACAATGGAAGTGAATTTAAACTTCACTTCGAGACCCTCTGTGAATCATATGGTCTGAAGCGTAAGCCAACCAGTGTCAAAACCCACAAGCGAACGCAATACTCGAGCGGGTGCATCAAACAATCATGGCGATGCTCCGCACAGCTGAATTGGATATGGCCGACACCATCAGCGAGAGTGACATTGCTGACTTTCTCACAAATGCCGCATGGGCCGCTCGCTCTACCTATCACACAGTACTAAAAACTTCGCCAGGTGCAGCTATCTTTGGAAGGGACATGTTGTTTGACGCCCCTACATTGCTGACTGGTCTAAAATAGGGGAATATAGACAACGACAAACTGACCGTAACACAAGACGGAGAATGCCTCGCATAGACTGGGACTACCAGCCCGGTGACAAAGTACTGCTGCGAAAAGACGGTATCCTCCGCAAAACAGAGAGCCGGTATGAAAGTGATCCTTGGACTATCACGCCAGTTCATACGAATGGCACAATAAGGGTTCAACGCTGAACTAAGTCCGAGCGACTTAACATTAGGAGAGTTACACCATATTTTGAATAAACTAAAAATGACTTGTACCTTACCCCTTTCTCCTATCAAGACTTACGCCGTCATTGCTACACCATCTTTTTTCCTCCTCGCGGTTTTCTTTGAAGAGGTTTTCTTTTTCGTGAGCATTGACACCTTATCGCTCCATTCGTGGGGGCGAGTGACATGAGCCAAGGATACCTACTGGTACTCCTGACCCTTCCTGGGCCCAAGGACAGGTCCCAGGGGTACAAAGACAAATGGGATTTCTACTAACTAAGGGTAGGATCCCACCAAATTGAAGCAGGACTCATTAACAAGACTATTCAGTCCTGCAGGGCTTATTACTACTAATTGGTAGGACTAAATATACAGCCCATTCCAGATTCCACTGGATTCAGTTTGGCATGCAAGAATGCATGTACAGCCCAAACCAGGTGCATGTACACCTAGTTTGGCATGCATGAATCCAATAGGATGCATCAAAACCTAACATCCTCGAATTACATGCAAAATGCATGATAAACTAGAGAGGACTACCATGAGGCAGTCCTCATTTTCAATCAGTTTTATAGCTCATAAAAATTAAACTCCAAACAACTGGAACACCCCTTTTTTACTTCCTTACCTACAATTACTTTTCGATTACTTCCGGCTTAGGTCAATCCCTCATCTCCTGAGAAATTAAGGGTATCTTTCAGTTTACCCTAGAGTACTACTGTAGGGTAGATAATTGGCCTATGTCACTCGCCTCCACGATTGGAGAATCAGCGTGGCTCGCGGAAAAGTAAAACCTCTGTGAGGAAAAAATCCGATTACGAGCCAGACTTGCAGAAAAAAACCTCCTGGTTGAGGTTAAAAATGTGCAAGCTGCCTGTGACGTTTTTTCAAACTTATTATTGTATGTACTATATGAAGTGTAAGTTCTTGTGGAGAGGGAGATTTTGGAATGGCTTGTGATAAAGCTGGTGTTTTTGTACTCTCCTAAGCCAAATGTATATGACTTACTACCGCGTGAAACCTTGATTGTCTTATCGTATAACTTTAGTGATAGTCCAATTTTCACAGCTGTACAGACTGAATATTTGTGCGGGGTAAAAGACCTTTGTATACTAAGCATTGTTTCACTGAGCATGTGATCTAACTTTGATGAGGATCAAGTTGGGTTGGTTTGGTGGTGTTGCCTGGTGTCTCCTGTTGCTTTTTGCTTTTGTATGTGTGTGCAAAGGTGGATTGCCGAACAACAATTCCATCTTATGATTGCTACACTACATTGAGGCGATAGGCACTGCATAGTAGGTATGAGTGAATGGCATCTGAGGGTTTGTTTAGGAAAACATTGTGCCACTAGAAGCTGCTGACAAGACCATGATTGGTACAGAAGGCCAAGCATCTGCTTGATCTCTAGTTAATTATTCACTTTTTGGGTTTTAATTTTTTTGAAGACTCTGGTTGACTTACACTGGGAATCCAAATGAAATACATATGGTCCGAAAGTGTAGTGTAGAAACTACACCTTAATTGTTACAATGTGTGTACAATGTGGATATTGAACCAGGTCTAGGTACGAAGGTGCTGATAGTACAGATATTCTGTTACATTCTTTTATGCATCCTTAGTATGAGAATTTGTCCTTCTATTTGCTCTATCACCCCTATGTATCCATGGGAATAGTTGCCCAAAAGGGTCAACTACCTGCAAGCGAACAATGTCAAGTCAATTTAATGGATTGACTAGAATCATTGGAAGGTCCAAACATCAACGTCTATGTTTCTTTGTACCATGTAGAGTACGGAGTCATTGTTTTGACATCCTTTTGTACTATTTGTGACAAGAATCCTCTAGGGAGATCTGTGCATGTACAACTCTTTTTTGTGGGTGGTAATGACATTGCAGCATAGCTAAATGTGCATGTTCGTACTTTTTTTATTTTATTTTTAAAGACAGTGGTTGATTATCATCTTATGGTTTATGGAACCATATTGTGACTTCACAGCAAACATCTTGGAGAAGCAAATTTTTCCTTAATGTTGACAACATAATTGTTGTCTTCTATTTGGATTTGTCTTAGCTAATTAAGCCATACTACATTTCTGTGTATAGCTGCTTTTGGTTTGCACTGCATGCCAATATGGTGCTACATGTCTCTCAATAGAGATGTTCATGGTGTGACTTATCCGAGATGGTATTCCCTGTTAGCAAGGGAAACTCACAATTCTCTCTGCTGTGGTTTTTACAAGAACAAAGGCTTTTGGATCCTTGTGTTGTTGTGCTCATATGATTTTGAGGCTTGTTTTATGGTTTGTTGTGCAACACTCACTACCTATGGTAATCCTCTTGTCCTTAGTAAAAGAACAAGTTGTTTTGGTGACCCTATGAGTCCTTAATTATGGATACCATATTATGTGTTCTCCCTGGATAATTCTGAAGGTAATCCATCAGAAGTTCTTACAAGAGAATCAAGTACTAGTTATTGAGTCTCAGTGAGACCATTATCTAGTAAGACACAGTTTGGTTGAATGTCCAATAATGTTTAACATGGTCAAGGATTTTATCTTATTTTATTCTGTGTTTATGCACTCTATGTTCAGCAAGCTGTACTAGAATGCAAGCAATCCCAACCTGAGTTGGTGATGCTCTAGATTTGTTGCGGTAACAAATGTCTAACATATATGTGTCTCTCTTTTGTGTACCTCGTCTCATGGGTCATGGTAGTGGCTTTTTGGTGACATCGTACCACCTCCTCTACACTCCTAGTTGTGAGTGAGGTGAGACAATCATATTGTCTTGCCTAAGGTTCTCCCTTGTACTGGACCCCCCAGTGTGACATGTGAGTTCCTTGTATAGGCGAATGTTTAGCAAGTTTAACTGCTTGTAAGCATGTTGCTTTTGCCATGATAAGACTTTGGGTCTGCTATTAAGCCCTTGTTGTCTTTGTGCAGAGGTGTTGTGGCTTGTCGGTCAAACCGTTACTCGCTGCTTGGTAAGTCCATCCTAACCTTGTTTAAGATGGTCTTCCATGCTAGCCTTTGGAGACTATCATATTCTCCAAGTGAGTTCTATTCAGAACCACATGGCCACCATTGATTCCGTTGTATGTGCTTGTGAGGCACATGGAAAACCCATGATTGTTGCTACTAGCCCTGAGTAGGTGTGACCTTCTTCAGTTTTTCTAGGCATGAAACGGGTTCTGGATGCGTCAGTATCCAATCTAATGATTTGTTGACTGGTCAAGAAGTCTTACTTGATGGCAGAGTTGAACTGAGCAACTTCTACAGTACTGTAAGGATTCATTAAGCTTGGACAGTATTCCTAACTTTTTGTCCATTTTTACTTATTTTAAGAATCACTTTTTGGTTTACAGTAATTTACTGTTGTTTGGGTGTTCTGTTCTTGTACAGCCATTTCTGACGACGACTGTCAAATAAACCCTCCAGTCGTCAGGGTAAATTTTCCTCGTTGTTTTTCCTTGATTTTTTTGACTGGTTGTGCTCTGTTGCTATTGGCTTTAAACCCACCTCTTCTGAAAAGTTGAGGGAAACAGGCACATTTTTCCAAGACTTCCCAAACTTCATCAAACAGTTTCTCTTGATATGAAAAACCACAGTAACGTGTTTGAAATTGAGTTTTTAGTGTAACGAGTGTCACTTTTTCTGTTGACACAACTTGGAAGGTCTGCTATTTTACTCGGCCCCCAAAGGAGTATTTCACAGGAGTGGTTAGCTCTGTGATCAGGAGTATTTTTGCTCAAAAAGAGCGCTGCACTTAAGTGGTTAGCTATGTGCTTAATCTTTTTTGTCCAGGTAATATTTCAGCTTGGGTTCAAAGATTTTAACAGACATTTTACATCAATTATCACTGGCAAGGTAAAATTGATCTTCACATAATACTTTATGTTGTTGTTTGCTTGGAATTCTAGAACAATTCTAACTCAGTCCTTGCATTCACCGAAGACTGAGGTCATATGCTGGCTTGGTCACTCTGGTAACATCTACTCAGAACATGTGACTTTACCCTTCCTTTTTGAGTAGGAAGAACCCATCCTGTGTGCGCCAAGAGTTTGACACCAGCCTAGCTGGGTAGGGAAATCATATGAATGTTCCTAACATTGGAACATGGGGGAAGCTTGGAACTACGTCCTTCTTGCTTTCATTGTTACTGTAGCAACACCGTGTCAGGGGTTCGAAACCCAACATGGTTTGATTTCCAGTTGCTTTTTGTTACCTTGTTTGTGAATAGTGCAGCATGGCACTTGTGTATGTTCTCTCTAGGTGGGAGAAGAATTCGTCTTCTTGAGAAAACAATTCTTTCTTGGCATTTTTGTCTTATTTTTACATTTAACAAGGTTTTTGAATGTCAGGTTATTTTAACTTGACGGTAGAATTCTGATTAAGATTCTTTTCTCTAACGAGCTCTTTAATTTAAAATTAAATAATCCCGAACATTTGTTTTTGGAGCTCTGAATTCTATTTTCCTCGGACCAGAGGATGTGCACTTTTTGCGCAGCTAAGTAGCTTATATTTGTGAAAATGGAGAAAGTGGTCTCACTATTGAGAAAGGCACCCGACAGTTCGGGGTCCGACAGTTCGGCAATTATCTCACTCTAATCATTTTTGATTTGTGGACGTTTCTCTCCTTTTTGCTTGGATTTCAGAAAGAAATCAACAAGTTGCGTGTTTTCCTGACAAAAACCGCAAAAAGTATTCAGCATTCTTGCGCAAATCTGAAATTTGCGAGAATTTTGCTATGAATATTTCTGGGGCACAACATGTAGTCAATTTATGGGTCCATCTTGCGCCCCCATGCATTTTGGGACTTGGAGATGTTACTCCACGTCGCTCAGATGTTTTGACCGGGATAGGGCAATATATTGCGCACCTATGCCTTTATTCGGAGTAGAACAATGTTCTCTCCTGGGCTGGTCCTTCGCGCTCATGGGCTCAGCCCTATGAGTCTAGGACACATGACATGTGTTCGTTTGTTCCAGATCGTGACCACGAGGGCTGTGACGCGAAACGATTTGTGAAATGGGCTGTGCCGTGACTCGCTCCCAAGTGAATGGGGCTGATCCGCAATCGTGGGACAAAGTACTGCATGAATGCATTTTCCCTTGAGGATTGTCTGACACTTTTGAAACTTGAGAACCGCGAACTTCCAGGGGAATCGGGAGTCTTTCAAGTGACCGAAACCTCTCGGGGGTCACGAGCAAGCTTTTTAGGCCTTAGAGGCTATTCAAGACTTCGTAGGGTCAATTTAGGCCCTAGAAGATTTTTTTTGTACTGCCTATTCAGCTTCAAGTACGTAGTACTCCGTGACGTCAATGCATATGCATATCATCATGGGTACGGACTAATTTTAAGTCTAACCGTGTTTCTATTTCTAAAAATAGAATATACACATATTAATTTTTCGGAGAAAAAAATAAACCGAGGCATTTATGTTTATTGCCTCCTCACTTAGTTTACTTTATCTTGCCACTGGTGCGTGAAATACGTCATGACTTGTCATTTTTTACTGCAAATGCACTTTGTGCTAAATGCGTACTCTGCTAACAAAGCGTAGTATACCTGCGTCAAGTGGGATCTCTTCCTCACTGACGTAAAGGGCAATTGTTCATAGCTACATGTTAAAAAGCACATGCTCGCCTGTGAGTGAAACTCACTTCAACTGGCTGAGTACATGACTCGGGGCTCAGCTGTGGCTATAGCCATACTCTGGGAGTCAAACGCACAAATTGCACTATGCCTAACATACCACAGGTATTATACGGCTTTGAGCAACAAGGGGACAGACAGACGAGCCTACCATGGTCAACACATACCTGATATGGATGATGGATGGTGGAATGACGTACAGATGATCCTGGTTGCGCGAAGGCTATCAATTGATAGTGACCTAAGCTGTTTTGGTGTAATTTATTATTATGTCGTAAACGGTAGATACGTTGTTGTAGACTGATTTTTATGAGTTAAGTTGTCTGCTAGTAACAAGCAGCAATGAAGCAAATATGCTTCATTGCACAAAAAGAAACTGTGTAGGATCCTACACAGATATGGTATGTCTTTATGTCATTAGTTGATGATATAAAGCATTATTCCCCAAATGGTATTTCTGGGTATGACCTAAGTCGTTTGGAGATAAAGGTGTTATAGATTTGTTGATGATGGTAATTTGTGAGCTTATCATTTAGTGATTACAATGAACAAATGAGGATGGGATGTCAATGCAATCCCAACAAAATAATGTGATTCTGTGTAGGTTTATACACATCTCTGGTATGTTTTATACCCTTCTCATGAGGGTGTTCTGACAGAGTGCTCTCTTGTCTCTTAGATCCAAAGATATGGATCTTTATCATTGTCAGGACCTCTCATCACTTGGGAGGTCAGGATGATCCCTTACTTGGGAGTTTTCAAATTAGTCCATATTGGTACTAATAAGGGTACCAAAGAGAGTACTAATTAAGGTAGGTTCTTGGCCTATGTCACTCGCCCCCACGAATGGAGGATCAGGGTGGGGGGAAAAACCGTGTAAAGGAAAAAAATTTATCCATGTCTCTTTATGTACAAACTAAAAAGTCTGTGACTGTGTGCTAAAGCATAAGTGTTTGTATAGAAGAGGGAGATGACACATAAAAAATAACATGCTTAATATTGGTTAAGTGTGCTGGTTATAAAAAGGTTTGACTCTTCTGATATTTAATCTTTCAGATTTTTTACCGCGTTGAACCCTGATAGTCCCATTTGTATGAATAGTTGTGATAGTCCAAGGACACTTTCATACCGACTCTCTGACTTGCGGAGGATACCATCTTTTCTAAGAAGTACTTGATCACCAACTTTATAATCCCAATCACGGCGTGAGCGATTTTCCCGCATCGTGTCGAGGTCAGTTTGGTGTTGCCTATGTTCTCCTATTTTATTTCAGTCAGCAAGGAAGGGAACGTCGAACAACATGTCCCTGCCAAAACTTGCTGCACCTGGGGAGGCTTTTAGTACTGTATGGTAAGTTGAGCGAATGGCCCATGCTGCGTTGGTTAGGAACGCATCTATGTCACTGGCTACTACTGTATTGGCCATATCTAGTTCAGTAGTGCAGAGCATTGCTGTAATTACTTGATGCACCCGCTCCAGTATAGCATTTGCTTGTGGGTTCTTGACACTGGTTGGCTTACGCTTGATCCCATATGATTAACAAAGGGCTTCGAAGTGAAGTTTGAATTCGCTTCCATTGTCATAAATAATGTATTGACAACTTGGATAACGGCTAAAACAGGTCTTATTCACTAAATTACTTATCATTGCAGATGATTTGTCAAAGTATGGTAATTTAGGATTGGTATGAGTCTTAGTGCCTTTTAGCCCCTTAGTATCCATGGGAGTAACCGCATCTGTGGTTACCGGCAGTTCTACTACTTCAAACCAACTAGAAGCTGGATCGATCATAGTAAGACACATAAAGTCAATTTCTGTCCCATCTTTACCTTTGAGGGTGTATGGTTCAATAAGGTCCACACATAATGCCTCCCAAGGGTTTGTGATGACAAGCTTAGCAGGGAGTTTCCCGTACTTGTGCTTGTGTCGTTTGTTGACTTGACATAAACGCCAGTTTTTGACATGTGATCGGATGGTACTTCGCATACCTTTCCACTACATCGCGGCGTGCCACGTCTCTTTGAGACGTGTGTGTCCAGGATGCTGCAGGTAGTGGTGATACCAGCTAACTGCTCGATTTGAAGTGCTTTGGGGATGACCATCCTGCCATCTTTATATAACAAATGTGTATCCTCCACTAGCTGAGTGGAATACTTGTCATGTCTACTAAGCTTCTGCAAAGTTACATCAGTTGTCTGGGCTTGTGCAATTTCCTTCACTGTTACTGGGTAAATTACATCTTCGTCGCTGCGATGAGCAAACACCAGATTAATACTTTCTTGGTGGTCAGAAGTGCTGTCAGCACTTGATGCATGCTCAGTGTAGTAACACCAGCATTTCGTGAACGACATCCAATTGGTGTTGCAAAGAAATGGGTGGTGACCCACTCCACCAAGACGATGGGCCTCACCCACCGCGCCGCTACGCACACAGCGCAGAAGAACTCCGACGAGACCCAAGAAGAATCACGACATTTCATCCAGATGATGAAAGAGAAGCTCGTTGACTACAATCCATCTGACGTGATCAACATGAACCAGACACCAATCCTGTACTCTTTTCATTTGAGTCGTACCCTCGAGGTGAAAGGAACAAAGACCATGCATGTCCAATCTTCCACGGCGGACACAAAAAGGGTTACTCTTGCGGCAACCGTTGATGCCGCCGGGAACATGCTACGGCCCATGCTCATATTCAAGGTCACGCCAAACGGACGCATCGCAAACTGCAAATTTGATACGTACCCAGATCGTGGCCATTATGCCTTCCAGAAAAAAGCTTGGATGGACGAGGAAATGATGCACAAGTGGATCGACCTCGTCTTGATCCCATGGAAAGAAACAACCATGCCCGGAGTTGTTCCTCTTCTCATTCTAGACGCATACCACGTCCACATGATGGAAACTGTTGTGAATTGTGTCCAATCCCTGGGGGTCGAGGTGATCCGTATACCCCCAGGATGCACATATTTGTGCCAACCGGTTGACGTAGGGATAAACAAGGTGATCAAGTGCGGGATGCGTGAGAGAGGGAAGGATCCAATGCGGAAGTTGGTCGCTGAATAGCTTGTCGATGTCTACATGAACATGTCAGCAAAAACAGTAGGAAACGATTGGATGAAACAAGGGTTTCAATGGTTTTCATTACTCCTTTTTGCACAAAGAATACATGTTGAGTTAACCAATTAAGATTTATGTTAATTACTATAATCAATTCTTTTCAATCACTATCACCAATTGAATTAAAACGGTCACACAACTCGCGTGTACGCATAACCACAATTGTGGTGAAACAGAAGCCGCATGGAGCGGTTAGCATCATCACAGTGAAACACTTCGGAGATGCATACCGTGTGCCCATCCAGCTGGCGCCCATTCTCCCCCGCGGCGTATTTGCAGGCAACAAAACAAACCTGACATCCATCTGAGCCATCATCGTTGATGGTATAACATGATACTTCATGTGGCACCATCATCCGCAAATGCAGCATCATGCCGACCCCGCCGTCTGGTTGGTTCAAGACCAGCAAGTTTCCACACCCAAATGAATGCAATTTGCAACTGCGTCCATTATCACAGGGCATAAAGCCGAAGAGAATGATTCGTATCATCTTTATTACAATAACAGTATGGTTGTGCTATGGCAGTGTAGTGAGTTTTGCAACAAATTGGCATAACTCAACAACCAGCCGGAGTTACCGGGAGCCCAACATATCGGCGTATTGCTGGCATGAAGGACACACTTACTCCGTGACTTCCAATGGATTTAGCATGGGAAAACCACTAGAAAAACACAAATGTCAATGGATTTAGCCCTTTGGGACTTATAATCCGGCGGTACTTATAATCTGGCATACACGGGAAATACCCAGCATGCCTGCCGTATATCACGGTTTATAAGACCCCCCAAATGTACAAAGATACCTTTTGGAGGGTCTTATAATTCGTGTATAGCTAGCATGATTGTAGCATGGTGAAGAGATGAATGTATACTGTTTATCTATGGTACAACACTTGATATATTTTTTTGTGCTGTATTTCATTCCATTTCCCACCATTTTCCGATCCATTGGTGGTGAATTTCTATCAATACGTCTTAATTCACCACTCACCGCCCACTTTTTTGGATTATTTTGCTTCGTCGTGATGTGTGGTGAGTTTTGAGGCTTATAGGCGTAACTCGGCAACTAGAAGGAGTTATGGGGAGAAAAACCTATAGGCGTGTTGTACTTTATGAGGGCAAGCGTTCTAAGATATGCATAGACCGTTTCCAGCCCTTTTTGGTTTATTTTAGGCTAATCCTTATTTACAATAAATTTTCAAATAAATATATTTTTTCTTGGACATTTTGTTTTTTCTCTCAATCTACCGTCCTTATTTAAACTAAATCCACTCTCGCCAAAATTTCATCACTCTGAAAATTTTGTTGAAATCATTCCAGCCACTTTTTTCAACAAAATTTCTCTAAAATTTCGTTGAAAATAAATTTTCAACAAAATCTGGCGATGCCCAGATGTCCCACCACAGGAACTGTGTGCAATTGTAGTATATCATTTATTTTGTATGAATACACCATTTGTTGCTCACTGCTGTCACTGTCATTTGCTGTCAATCAATAGGTAACAATGGCTGCCACCCCTTTACAAACGAACAACACGATGAACGACACCCACAGAAACAAGACACGTTTTGATGAGTCTTATTAGACACTATGATGTTAATAAGACTGTTGATAACACTCATAGGGATCACGCATCACACGTGATGCATGACAACACTGCCAACACTGTAGCATGATGTCGACGGTGCTTCACCTTCGTCGTTGCATGGACATCACTTCTCTCTCATTTCTTCTGCAGCAAGCGGGGGTTTTGCAATCATTTTGCTATCATTCTCACGATATTATAATTATGATTTGCACCCACCAACATGTTGCCACATGACAAGGGGGATGCAATATTGAGCCCCAGTCAACAGTAAATAACAACCAACCTCTACTCTCTCCATGCTCCAAACCTTCACACTTCTTGTCCACATATCTTAAGAACCTAACCTAGTATACCCTGTCAATCATGCAGCCTTTTCCTCTTCTTGCAAAAGCCCTCTTTTCCTTCCAACATCCAACATCCAAAAGGAATTTTTCCCAAAGGACCGAGTTTGATTTCTTCAATTATATGAACCATAAAAAGAGATTCAGGCAAGAAGATATCAATGCTACGGAAAATGCTGTACTATCATGGTTGTCCAACTCATCACTGGGCAAGGAGGGACAGAGGAAGACTAGAGAGAAGAGAATTATCCCTGCCAAATGAACCGAAGATGGTTTGCTGGAGACCATAACACCACAAGAATCATTGTGGTATGTTTTGTACATTGATGCCCCCCAGACCAATGATAGTCTATTCTTGAGCAAGTTTCAGCGCAGGTTCCATTTGCCATATGGCAGTTTTCTTGGATTACTTGAGGATGCAATAAAGGAAAATTGGTTCCCTTGATGGTCTAAGAACAAAGTAAGAAAGAGGGGGAAACCAACCTCACCAATTGAGCTACTTCATCTGGGCAGTTTGAGATACCTTGGTAGAGGTTTTACATTTTATGACTGTGAGGAATGCACTGCAATTTCTGAGGAGATTCATCGTGTCTTCTTTCATAAATTCATCGAAATAGGTGCAACAGTCCTATTTCCAAAGTATGTCATTTTGCCAACTAATGCTGCGGATGCGGCCGATCATCTTGCGGAGTACACCATGGCTGGTATGCCAAGTTGTATTGCATCAGTTGATGGGACACATGTAGTCCACAAAAAATATTGCTATTGATTGAAAGGGATACATACTGGATTCAAAACCAGTGCAACTACAAGATCATTCAACCTTGGGGCCAACAATCATCGGCAAATAGTCAGTTCCACGACTGGCCATCCGGGATCATGGGGTGACAAGACTCTAGTCCTCTTTGATTCGTCTCTACGAGGCATTAAGACAGGCCACACTCTACAAGACAATGTATTTGAATGATTTGAAGAGAGAGATGAAGGAGAAGTTATCAAAGTAAAGTATCGTGGAGTTTGGGCTTTTGTTTATAACGGATACTTGTCTTGGGCAGTAACCATTCCCCCAATCTCACATAGACAGTCTCGGAAAGAAATCAGGTGGTCTGAATGGATTGAATCTATGCAAAAAGATATTGAGTGTACATTCGGCATTCTAAAGGGAAGATGGTGCATTTTGAAGAGTGGTATACAACTTCACAGTGTTGAAAGTGTCAATGAGATTTGGCTCACTTGCTGTGCATTTCACAATATGCTGTTAGAAGTTGATGGGTTGGACAAGCCGTGGGATGGAATTAGTGTACCAACCAGTTCGTGGGATGGAGATATGGGTGAATTAGAACATGATGATGTTCCTTCTGCATTTCATCGGCTTCTTTCTCCAGCTGACGTGAGGCATTATGGCTCTACATCACTGGGTACCCCATTCACATCTGAAACTGATAATACATCAACAAACCTTGGCTTTGCTGAAGACTGCATAGAAGAAGGTGAAATACGAGTTGTGCGAAATCTCCCAATGGCTTACTTTCGAGGAAATTGATCGATCACATTGATGTTATGTGGCGAATGAATCAAATCGTATGGCCGAGATCCCAATGGAAATCAAAGACTTGATATGTGGACTCATAACAATCAGAAGTTTCACATAATAAAGTAAGTACTATCTAAATGATTAATCATCGCCCTCACTATCATCTTCTTCCCTATACAAAACATCAATTTTCTCAGCAATATTAGTTTTCTTTGCAACACCACTTTCAATAGTCAATTGACTACACCCATAGAATTATGGCTATGTTTCAAGAACAACTGCACTCCTATGTGCTCAATAGGAGTGGACTCAAGGTGATTTAGCTTTGCTTGTGTCAATTCAATCTCTTTCTCAATGGAATTAAATTTATTTTCCAATTCCTCCACCTTCTCAAGCTTCCCCAATTTAACAAATGTGTCCATGCAAGTTCCATTGATTTCGAGCCTCTTACTTAGGGAGTGAAGGATTTCACTGAGGCGCATGATTTCAGCCTCTCTTCTATCACACTTGATCTGGGATTTGCGCTATTCAATTAATGCAACCTCCATTTGACTATCCGCACCCAATGCCATACCACGACGGCTGTCGCTTGTACCTTGTTCAAAGTCTCTCTTCTTATCCTTCTCCTCAGTTATGTCCTTGCGAACAGCCTTCCTTGAATTCCCTTTACTATTCTTAGGCACATCTTCAAACAGGACTTTCAGTTGATGGCGAGGTGTAGCAAAAGTGCAACCAATAGGGCCCCATGCCATGAATGCAATGAAACCAGATGGGTTGTACCCTGGAGGTGGGGTATCTCCCAATTCCAATTGTTCTTCCCACAAAATAGTAGACAATTCTAGTATTTCCTCATCATCAATGCCCCCAGCATCCACATTATCTGCTGAGGCAGTATTAGCAGCAGTATTTGGCTGGTTTGTAGTCTCATCAACAACCGGATTATTTCCATAGAATCTCTCCCAGTTGTAGACCTGAAATAGAAGGAAATAAATGAATCAGCAAGTCTTACCCAAGAATAAATGATACATGCCGTCTTCTTTGAATATAATCTTTGCATCGACAGCAAGGGGAACCAAAGAGAGCATTTTCTGTGCCTCTTTAATGACATTTTGGGCACTTGTCATTAAGGTTCTGCCATTTATCAGCGTGTCATCTTTGATTTCGTCTTTGTTGCGATTTGGAATCTGTTAATAGACTTATGAGCAACATATACTCAAGACAGGTCATTCATCAACATGGAGTTTAGAACCGGTTCATTGTCACTGTTATAATTCTGCTCCCAGAAGACACCTAAGGCACTCTTTCCAGCTAAGAATTGATCATAAGCTGGGATGTTTTTGGTCCCTGGACCTTCTCCACAGTAGTCAAATTATTTGGGATTTTTCAGATGGGGCTGGGAAACCCTGAAACTTTTCAAACAAATATGTTAGTTGGGCTGATTCTTTCTTCCTGGGTAATGCCGTCTTCATCTCAGAATAGATCCAAACTGCAATTGCATTGTGGAGTAGAATGGATTGAGTAGGTGTCATTGACTCATGAGTGGAATGACTGGGAGTGGGGGTGGGAGTTGTTGCCCTTGAAGACTTCGGGGTATTCATGGTGAATGATGCTCTAAAGTGTATAATGTGTGGTGTCCGGGGTGGCATATGGTTGACAAGATGTTTTGATGGTGGGTGGTCACTTCTATGAGTTGGGTCAATGGATGATGGGTCGATGGATGATGGGTCGATGGATGATGAACGAAGATGGATTGGTTTGCCACATTTTTCAGTGGTTGGGAAGTTGCCGGAACCAGAACAAGGGAAAATTCCTCTGATTAATCGCTGAGTAGTATGATTTTTCTTCAAACAATATTGTGTTAATCGGGTTTATAATTAAGGACAGTAGGATCTGCATCTTAAAATAAATATATTTCTTCAGCAACAAAAATAAATTTATCTTAAAATTTATTTTAAATAAGGATCAGCCTTAGGATGGGTTGGGATCCCACAGTGGAGTCTTCCCAATAAATTTGGCTCCATAAGTACTACTGTATATCTTGGTCTACAAGATCCCACGGATTACAATATATGTTTTTTTATTTCGTTGACAATTATATTTTTCACCTAATAAAACGACCCTGGATGTTCTAAACCCTATATCTATATGGTTGGACTCACCTTTCTCACAGCAGCATGCCCATGTGGTTCGCTCCCTGTGACTCCACATGGTTGCCGAGAAACTTCCGATGTCAGAGAAAGTCACCACACATCTCAAGCACATGGTGGAGGGGTGGACAGCACGGCAAAGCAAGAGAAGTGAAATGGCGGGAGGAAAAATAGGGTACAATAAGGCTACGCCAAAGTAAATGGGAAAGTGACCTAAGCCGTTCGGAGATAAAAATATTAAGTACCAATATGGCTAGATAAACGTATACAACTTGTTGGTGTTGGTAGATTGTGAGCTAATTGTTATGAATTAATGCGGGTGGAAGAGCAATGCTATCCCATTCATCCCAAAACAAAACAATGTGATTTTGTGTAGGTTTCTACACCAATCCGGTATGTTTCTACCCTTCTCTTGAGGGTGTTCTGACAAAGGGCAGTGCTTCTGTCAAAGATCCAAAGATATGGATTTTTGGAGCAGTGCTATTCTAAAGATCCAAAGATATGGATCTTTGTCCCTTTGTTGGGACCTCTCATCCTGGGGAGGTCTGAATTAATCCCTATCTGGGTATTTCGATTTGGTACTTTAAAAGTACTAAATAAGTAGGTTCTTGGCCTATGTCAGAAAGATACTATTATTTTTTCTCGTGTTGGCACCACTGGCTTTGCAAGGATTATAAGATATGTTTTAATGTATCTTTTGACATTTGGTGGATCTTATAGACCGAGATATACGGTATATTTCTAAAAAAGTTAAACTTTAGGCTGGAAAAAGTTTTCCTGTCCCAAAATTATTCCCAATTTTACACAAGTCATTCTAAACCCTATTTGCCATCACCCAACCAATCTTTTCATCAGCGAATCTTCCTCGTCTGATGAGGAGGAGGGGGATTCTGAAGATGATATGCTGGAATCCATTGCCAGACATGCCTGCAAATCAGGTCACGTAGTCACTTGAAACACAGATCACGAAGCAGCACAAACCATAGCAAAAGCACCTCCAGCTGCTGCTGCAGCCACTGCGGCATATTCAACAATCAAATTTTTACTATTTCTAGTTCTTTAATTTATTAAGAAGGCTCAAACCTTATCATGATTTCACTTTGTAAGTGCAAAGAGCAACTGAACAATATACTTGCACTTCTGGATCAATCAAAAACCAAGACACTCATTGCCTCCCCCTGATCTTTTGCAACTTCCCATCTTTCACATCCATCACTTTCCTCTAAAAAGTAATTTTCCTCACACTCAATGGAAACAGCCTTAAAATTTTTGACACGGCCTGAAATACTTTTTCTTTATGCCCCACTCCCAAAGTAAGGACCTGTATCAAGTGCTCCACAAAAATGAGACCGACATTCCCCAACTGTTGTTCAATCACATTATCGTGTGAAATTTGCATTGTGAATTCTCCTTGTATGACTTTGATCCAGATGAACTTGGATTTGTCTGTGATGTTATTGTGAGACATGAGCGGGTTGGCAATGAGGGGGGCTACGTGTTTCACTTTGAGGGCATCAACTTTGTGCCTTCTTTAGGAGGTATTTGCAGACTAGGCGGAGATCAATTGAGGCATTTCTCTTTGTGCGACTTTAATCCGGACAAACTTGGATTTGTCTGTGATGTATTTGTGCCAAACCCATGAACTTAGGTTTTCAAGATGGATGGTTTACCAACTGAGCTAGGTAATGAAAGAACTGCAAAGTTTGAGAGGGGCTGGTGAAGGTATTTGTGGAATTGTACTGTAGGAACTAGTAACAAAATACAGACCCTGGCCAACCTTCAAAAAAAGACCCTCCATATAAGGTCATTATAGACCCCAAGATGATCAAAAATTGTAGGGCTGTCTTTATCAGAGATTATAATTCATTAAAAAAATAGACCCCGGAAAAAATAGACCCCAGGGCTGGGAATGGTCTTTAAGTTATGATCAAAGTGAAACTTGATGCAGAGGAGCTCAAGATGACACCACACACAATTGATGCATATGTGTTTTATTCCTCTATCCCAACACAAAGGCAAAATACTTTTTTCATCTGTACAATCTTCATACCTTGCTACACTTTTATGGGGGTGAAAAAATTCATAATGACGTTTGTTTTGCTAGGGTATTGTATCCAATGTATCATTAATTATGTGTGGTTCAGTTGCAAGTGGTGTATTGCAGGGGGGCTAATAACCATTTTGTTAAAGCACCTCTCTTTAAATCTTATAGACAGAGGAATTCATGTTACTTCCCCTTGTCCCTGTTTTGTCAGAAGGAGGGTCTGACCACAATTTATCTAGGCTAAGGCATATTCTGGAGTCAGCAGACATGATGTAGTCCCGTCGCCTACTCTCTTTTGTTGTGCCCCTGAAACACATGAGCAAAGTGGCTGCTTCACCAAAGACACGTGCTGTTGCTTCCCAATTCCTTTTGGGGGGTTGTGCATCTATTTCTTTTTAATGGGCCACATCCTCCCTCCATCAACGTAGAACCAATGCCTTGTTTGGATTTTGTTTTCAATTGTGTGAAATGCATTTAGAAAATTTGGGGGTTGCAACGAGATCAACACAGTTTATGAAGTCAAAGAATATGAGTACCAGTATAACTGCAGTACTGATGCATCCCTTTTTCACAAGAATTGACAATTTCATAGATTGACCACAATCATTTCTATGTCATCTGGAGCCCAGTTTGTACTAGCTTAGTTTACCTTTCTTTGAAGTCAAATTCAACACGAGAGAACTGCTGTGACGAGATTTCTACATCAACAAAGGGCACCAGGCCAAACCTTAGTAATGGAGAGTCAACATTTCCCCCTTGCCAGCTATATGTTAAACTTTGGCAGCTCACTTAAATGCATTTCACTATGAACAAACTCAACACGACTCATATGATGGCACCATGAGCCAACAATAAAGCTGGACTAGGTGGTGTTTCATTTATCTTCTGATGTTACACTCAAGACATGTTGCCAAGAACCCTTATGGACTGTTCTAACAGCACTGAGTCTGCTGGTACATGGCAATGTAGAATATGTCATGGACTCTAGTCCAACAGGTAGTCTTGGTTCTGACACAGGAGTTTAATTATGGTCTATACAGGGCTATAGAAAAGGCACTCTATTTGTCTTTAGGATGATCTGTTCTACTTGGTGTATCACCTGTTGGCAGCCTCAATGAAGTCCTCTGTTGCATTTGAATCGATCTGAATGCAAATCATTATGCCCCCCACCCCCAACATGGTGATGGTGTTGATGTCAAACTTCATAAAAATCTTCCCATCTTCCTCCTGACATTGTCATTTGGAAGCTAAGTCAATTGAAATATAGAAATTTATTGATTCTTGGTAAACATAACATGGCAATGTAACCCAATGTGTGGACACACTTTGTTTTTTGAAGGGTCAATCTCAACAATCTGTTCTAACTTTCAGTCTGATTTTGACAGAATGTTGACCCCTACCAAATTCACCCTTTTGAAGACTGCCCTCATTCATTGGATGTGGAAAATAGGTGGGCCTTCTCAATTCCTTCTGCACCTCCTTTGTCATTAATTTTGTCAAAGTAAGTATTTGTCTTGCATCATGACTATTGGATCATTTATTTATTATTGGTACATTTTGTGCCAGTAAACATCATTATCATTTGTAATGTAGTCAACAACATGCCACTCTTTACCTGCAGGTAATATACATTTTGAAACTTGCACTTTCTTTTTGTGGTCATCAAATTGTTGAATGCTCATGATCATTGTCAGAAGGAAACTCTGAAATATTTCAAGGATATGATGTGGGAAGGAATGAAAGAAATCATTTGCATGGTGAGTCTTTTCTCTTTATCACTCCCATCCTGCTTAGATATCCATACAATGAAATCTGTGACAAAGAAAGGCAAAGGTCATTCTTGACACTTGGTATCACTTAAAGGTTCTAGGGAACTGTCATGGATGTGTGTCATGAGTATTACAATTAGCAAAGGCAGGTGCCAATGCCAATGTGATGGCAAGTGAGACCCATCCTTCCTATCACATTCAACTTCTTCATCACCTTTTCCTTTCATGATTGTTTCTTTTATCATTGCAGATATGGCGTTTGGTTACGCTGCAAGCACAACCCCATGGTAACCCTTCCAAGGTACAATAACAACAATAGGCATGATCAAAGTTTAGTTTTTCAGCCTCATCAATTAGATGACACTTAATAAGCAATATTTGGAGTTCTTATAGTGGGAGTGGCTACCATACATTGACATTGCCTTTACTTGTAAAGAAACTTGCTCAAGCAATCATGACATTGTCACGGTGATGGAAGAGCACTCACAAAAATAGGAATCTATGTTGATGATTGCCTTTATGAAAAAATGGTGGTCCCAAGCAGAGAAGACTTTGGTTATGTCAAGCCATGTATCTTCAATGTACCAGGAGGGCCAGCCACAGATAAATGAGCCATAATGAGAGTGGCCCACCAGCACCAGGTGGCTTTCTTTGGCCTAGAAGTCAACACAATAGCCCTCATGGTCAAAGGCTGAGCATCACATTGTATTGTCCAGCAACTTGTGTGCACCTTGTTGTCTTGATAGAATGGTCTTGCCAGAACAAGTGGGTTTTGGTATGGAGGACAATCCAGGCATTGGCATCTTTTTGATCTAGACAGCCGCCCAATGTCTACCGCTTCCCACATTGAGAGACAATGTCTTCGTGTCTCATTAGGGCTTGAACAACTACATCATATGTAAGGTTGTAATTTAGAGTGAGTGCCATTTGGGGTCAAATGTTCTCTTCAATGTTGAATAAATAGCTGGTTTTGTTCTGAGCAACCCAGGTGATGCTAGTTGTACCTAAGGAATAGCTTAGGTTATCACTGAGAAGAGAATCACCAATCAAAAACTCATGCGCGTCATACAGTTTTCCACCAGAAAGCAGTGGGAGTGACTTCTTTTGGAATTTTCATCATTGGGAATCTGTTCTGTCTGGAATATTCCTTTGTATTCCGATCATAGAACATTTTCTCCTAAGTTAATCTAAGTTAAAGGCTTGTCTCACATCATGGGCAGTTCTAGAACCACATGTGTTCCTTGTGATGGACTCTGTGGCCATTGGCACCACATATAGTCATCAGGGCAAAAGTGCAACTGAAACTTTGTGGGAGTCTTGTTTTCATTATATCAATAACAAAACTAGGATTGCAGTAGAATAAAGTGTGTGCTGTAAATAATATGACAATTAAGTTACACTTGAACTTTATTGTCTATTCTGCGTTTTTGTTTTTGTAGTATTGTTTCTCTTGCTCCCACAGATGTGATAGAATGATATGGAATGGCTTTTTCCATCACTGTCCCAGGTGGTCTGCAGTGTTGTAAAATAGGTACTTTATTGAAGTCTACTTCATTTATGACTGAAGCATCAATAAAAAAGAAAAATTCTTGATGAACATGTGTCCAACTGTGTTCAAGGGGTCAACGGGTTGTTGGTACATGGCTCTGTGATTGACAGGAACTACCATAGGCTGTAGTACCATCCAACACTTAAAAGAAAGGTCAAAATAATACACTCTGTCAATTTCAATGATTTTTGACTTGGTGATGATGGGTAGCTCATTTAATATTAAGAACATACGTTAAAAGGTATACCCAAAAGTTGCATCCATGAGGACTCCAAGTGATCATTATAATCAAAATATTCATGCATCTGACTGAATAACTGTGCATAACATGTAGAAATCAATCCACCATGGCAGATGTAAGGATTGCATTATTGTCTGATCTCTTGGATTGGTGTAACATTTTGCAATCCTGTCTTGATGTTAAACTCCTGTGTCTGAGACGAAGGCCTGCTGTGTTTGCAGGATTTGATTGGATGCCTCCTAAAAGGATTTAGATTATGGGCTCGTATTTTTGCGTAAAGATGCTCTCTTGGTGATAACCTCTGTTCAACTCACCCTACTTATCATTATTTCAGCAGTCAGCCAGTGTTGGACTAACCAAAAGTAGCATTGGGAGATCATGTGATCAAAATGATATGTGTGGGAAAACCATGGAGGTTGGTTCTATTTTGTGTCAGGTTGGTGCCAGTCCAGAGGAAAAGACTGTGGTGTGGTGATCTGAGCATTTATTTGTTTGCAGGAAGAGTGGATTTTTGTAGAGTGTGGTTTTTAGCTAGACATGATTAGGTTGGTGTTGCTCTCCTTGAGGGAGGATTCATCTGGGTGGTCCATTTCTGCAGTGGAGTGGAGTAAAAGGAGGATATTGCTTTATTCAAAGCATGAATTTGTGAAAACCATTGTTGTTCTTGCTCTAGTGGATGATTAATATGAGAGGGTGCTTGCAATAATGATGTTTTTTACTATCATTGATGGTTTCCAACATCATCGACCGTTTTTCCGTTTTCTCTCCTTCTCCGTTATTTATGAACAACTTCATCAAAACTTACTGCAGCAACAGTTGACACAACAAACTTATTTTCAAAGTCTATTGCAGCTCTTTGATACTCGAGCAGAGCTTTCATCTTTTCTGTTTTCTTCCGAGAGAAGTCTTACTCAGTATAAATTTTGACTTCATCGGAATGGACTTCCAGTACCCAGAAAAACAGCATATAGTTATACTGCCTTGCGCATTTGCTAAATTCTCTTGTAAATTCTTCCTTGATGAGCTCCGTTGATATACACGTAACAACAAGTCTATCAGTGTCATCATTGCCTCTTTTCTTCAGTAGAGATGCATAATACAAAGACTTAGAAAAGGACCAAGAATACCCAATGCCTTCAATGGCAAACCCACAATGATAGTCGGTTGTCATCAGAACCTCATGAGCATATCTAATTGTGTCTTTTCATGTAGGATGTCTTGACACTGATTCAGCATACAATGTCTCCATTTTCATCCAGGACACTCTTTCTATATTGCTTTTCATTATGATGCATTTATAAACCCTTGCTCCCACAATACCTACAACAATCCCCTGCCCCTTCCATCCCAACCTTTTGAAACCTTCAAATCTGTAACAATTTCAACATCTTTTGAATGAGCCCTCACCTTTTGCTGTGCAAACATCAACCAGATATTCACAATGATTGTGAGCCTACACATTAGTCTAGATCAGTTTCCATTGGGGCTTTGTTTTTATCTGGTAATAGAAATCACCTTTAACCAAGAACACTTCTCTTCTCTTTCTCACAGTTGTGAAAAATAAATGGACCAAGTTCTGTTGCTGTTGCATAATACATCATAGAATTTTCATTTCCAATGCACACCATTTGCAGATTGCTTTGCGAGATATCCCCACCCCCAGTTGCGGTGCACTAGATGCACCGCACACTTTGACCAAATCCTTGAAATCTTTTATGGTGCATCTAGTGCATCATAACTTTTGTACTATTCCTACATATGTACAGAGGAAACCAACAACCATTTCTGAGAAAGAGATCATTTCAAATATTAGTTTTAGAGCAAAAAATCCCAGTAAGTACACCACACTGACGGACTTTTTAGGAGTCCCAGCTGTCTGGTACAACTTTCGAAAATATTATATATGCCCAACTTTTCCATCTTAACTGGCCAAAAATTAGGCTTATGTATTTCTAGCAAAATAATGATGCCGAGCCCGGATTACCTCTGATTGGCGAATGTGGCTTTTTGAATTTCTACTGAGGCTATATAGGAATCGTACTGTTATGGTGCAATAGATGCACCATAAGGATTATGATGGGGAAAGCTAGTTATGGTGCAATAGATGCACCATAACAAAAGGATGGGGATATAACAAAGCAACAAAACCATTCATCTGGTCAATCATTGTGGGTCTCATATATGTCCCACCCCATCAATTACTAGATGAACTATCTACTAAGAAGTAGATTATCATATGTACTCCTACTTTCTGCCAAGAGCATTCATCAAAATTCTCAATCTCCAACAATGTGCCAGTTCAAAAGAGAATGTTGCAATAGGTGGACCTCACTATGTACTTGAATGTGCTCCTGCAGTACAATATCAATGCAAATTCCGCCAATGTTATACCAGAGGGGGCAACCTTATGATACTGTGTGACATTGGTGGTTCTTTATGCCTTAGGGGTTTACAGAGAAATCCCCAACAAAAGATGTTTCATATGTGTTTTTGCATATGTACACAACATTCAGCAATAGATACATGTATTTTCTGATGAATCCAAATGGTTTTGTCAAATATTGGGTTATGTTACCAAAAATACCACCATTTAAAAAAATATATATGGCTCGTTCCACATGGTTGAGAATGTTATTGATGGAACACCAACTTCCTATGATTGGGCACTATGCATGTTGGCAGCTGAAGGAGTATCGCAATTCATAAGTAATAAAAACATACAGACATGAGATAAATTTGAGGTCCTGCTGAAAAATACTATTGAAAAATATACAGCATGAAAAAATATCAATCTTTGCAAATTTTGACATCCATTGCGAAGACATTTCCTTTCTCACTTTAATTACTGCCCAACTATACTGATGTTTTAGTGAACATTTGGAAAATATGACCAAGTGCAACCATAAATATCTTTTACCCATATGGGGTATGCCAGTAAAACTAAAGTACTGAAGTAGAAGCAAGTGATCACACCTAGGAAATGACTATCTGCCACAAATTTTGTAGCCAACAGAAATGGAGTAACCAAGAGCTCTATGAGGATCATATAAAGTATGTCTGGAGATATTAGGTAGGTACGTATCACCTCATGTAATGAGTCCCATCATATACGTATGACATGCACAAGTTAGTCCCTGAGTGAATTGTGTGAGTGGTGCATGGGTTGTGTATGAAGTGCACACAATCAGTATGGTACGATTGTGCAATGTGAGTGAGATGTGTGTGGGTTGCAAGACTGTTTGCAGCCACAATTGCCATTCGTCCTTTTTTGTCCTTTATGCAAGAATGACAATCCAGAGGCAAAAAGAGGCCATGCAGCCATGATCAGAAGTTGCTAGGATTGCCAGAAAATATGTATGTTTTCCATTTTTATTCTGGTTCCTCTTTGTGGGTCCGATTAGGCAACGTTTGCCATATCTCTGCTTGGATGACTATTTTTTCTCAACTCCAACATTTTTTCCATACCTATTTTTGAATACCAATTCCACTATAACATTCAATGGATCATATGATGTCTGAAAGTTTCATCACTATTTTGCTGTTGCAATGACACACTGCACATGATGTTTCTATCACATGCTCATGTGATAGCACTATGCTTCATAATGCATGTCTCAATTGTGATACACTACGTACCTCAACCACTTTCAATAATGATGTAAAACACATATTTTCTTAACTTGTAGCATCATATCCTCCTCTGAATGTGCTGACATAAAGAATGAGATTACAGATATGCTGCCACCAGAGCAGTGTATGACTTCCCATCATTCACAAGAGGAGTGCCATCAAATCCAGTTTCCACACAATGATGATGAATCACTTTCCTTGTTTCCTCCTCCAGAATCTCATGTCCATTCAATATGTTACTGTTGTCCAACAAAGATAGAAAAGAGTACAATTATGAGGACTCTGTTGATGACAATAGTCAGAATGATAAGAGTGTTCCTCTTCCATCAATCACAACCCCAAAGAAGTGTCAGAAACAAGCAAAACCAACATCAAATAAGGGAGTAGTGAGTTCAGTGGTACTTCATTTTGAAATGATGTGTTTTGATCTATGAAGATGTCATATTTTTTGCTTCCAAGTCTCACAGTAGTGGGTATCATGCACCGCCGAACTTTTATTCTGGCTAGAAGTTTTATGTCTGTTTCTGAAGAATCATGAACCAGGACTGATCACAAAGCTTCTGCATTCTTGACCTGAATCCACAACACACACACAATAAAAATGCTACACGGGGAAACAAGAGCAGAGAAAAAGATCCAGAACTGAAGAGTCTCCTTGAAGACTGGCCAAAACTTCACCAATAAGACAGTGGCTAACCAGTTTACAACCTGCGGTTAGGAAATTTGCTGGTATAACTGATAACAACCCTTCTTCTTTGGGGATGCAAAAAGATGATTCAGATATGGATCTGTATTACAAGTCCATCAGAGTTTTACACTCTCAACAAGCAGGGTGAAGGTATCCTTAAAGATTTTAAAAGCAACATGTTGGCACTAAGATTTCTCTGCAAGCACCCAAAAACTGTTCCATCATGCAACCTAAGGACAGGTCAGTATACATGTAGAAAGGTTCAAGGAAGCACCCTCTCTAGACAAGTCAGAGCCCATGCATTATGCATCCAGCTCCAAACCTTAGCCCAGTGAAGCAATTGTACAAGGTAACAAACCAATAGGCCAAATAGTGCTAGGAAGAGAAGGCAAAAGATTTTGTTCCAGATAAGGTCATGCAACAAATTTCCAATAATTCAGCTCCACTAGGAAATGCTACTGTGCCTTTGAACTTCTACCCTACAGATGGGGCTCAAATCTGCAATAACAATAATGAAAACACATGTCTAATCATTGCAAGCCATGATGTTGGTGCCACTTCAAATGAGGGATACATATCTCCAAGATTTGTTTGAGTGTATCTATCAATCTTCGAGTTAATAATCAAAAGCAACATTGCTGTTAGACAATGAAGAGAGGAAGTGTAAAGAGGAAGAACTTTTTGCATCTAGGACTAAATTGGAGAGCAAAAATGACAAAGACAACATGCTCTCCTTTGGAAAACTCTCTGCCTCCAACTCTGCCACCATTTGAGGAATACAGTGACAACAAGAAGGCAAGAATATTGAAGCAAATGAGAAAGATGTCAAGAATTCTACTTTGGCTCTCTTGAATAAGTGTTGCTATCCATCCTGTGTGTTTGAAAACTCAATTGGTGGTGGGCCTACTCTAGACTCATGTCAGCAAGATCTTGCAGCAAAACAAAGAAGTATCATCATGCGTGCAATATGATGTGGTTAAAAACAACAATGTGTTCAGTCCCAGCCTTAGCAAACTCTGCATTGAGTGTGCAGATACATGACATTTTGTCATCAATTCAATGATAAATATTATTCTAGTCCTAAAACTTTGTTCAATGAAGAATTATGAAGAATCAATAATTATCCTACTAGAAAATTGAGGAATCATTGCTGATATCAATTTCATCTTTGTCAAAAGTTCCATCGTCACCAAAATACTTTTTAAGCACATGCTCCTTCACAGGACCCTGGAGACGAATCCTTGAAGCAGCAGAGTAAAGATTCTTCCACCTAGGTTGAATAATTTATATCTCAACTGATTGACATGAGAATCAGAGAGATCAACAGGTCCCAAAACAGTGTCAGTTGGTTCACAATCATCGGATGATTTGCTGCCAGAAAACTCATCACAAGTGATCATAATGACATCATCTAGCTCTTGTGGAATGTCAGAGTAATGATCACTCTCCATCTCCGTGTCATTAGTTCTCCCCTTAAACATCACGTCATGCATCATGTGGCTTTTAATAAAAAATGTCATATTAATGATGAAGCATTATGCCCTTCCCCAGAGATAAGAATTTCTTCTTCCACACTCTAAATACCCTTCGAATGGATTTCCTCCATCCCTCCTGCGTGGGGGCCTAAAAGCTATCAGCTTTTGATGGATAAATATCATAAACAAGGTAATAAGGGTCAGCAAATCATTAACCATTGACAACAAATGGAAAATCATGACATCATTTAGCGTAGACTGATTCCCTACATTGATAGCATTCAGTGTTCTTGCATACCGAAATGCATCTTGCCAAAACCAAAGGTTGTAGTCAGCAACAGCTTCAAGACCAATGGACAGAAGGTTTTTGTCTCCAAGTTCTTCTTCATTTTCATTGGGTGATGATAATTGATGGTGCAGAAGAAATAGACTAATGTGTTGTGTTAATTGATGTTGTAGAAATTATTCCTTTGTCAAAGTACTATGTCAAGTGAAGAGTACGACAAGGTACAATATCCATGTGGAAGTTTGACGTTGTACAAAAAAGTTATCCAATGAAGGTATTGTTGCACTAAAATTGAAAATCTATTCTTTGGCATTCGTGACCGTTTGAGAAAAAGAAAGTGCTGAAATATGGCAACCCTACACTCCTGTCATTCCCATTTGTAAATAGATGTCCATAATTGGGCGATCATGCCTGCAAACAGTCACAGTGAGTCATGAGTGGGGCTTGGAGGATTTTTTCTGCAAGTTATAGAATTCACTTCGAACCATGTGGGGTGGACTTTAACCCAAAAAACATGATGGACTATCGCCCCATCCAATTATATGTGTCATCACTAAAAATTACATCGACGGGCAGTGTGCGATAGTCTGTCCATACTTTGTGACATGCTACAGTAAAATAACTAGATCTAGAACATACAAACCCTCTGTCAAGTCAAAAACATCAATTATTTTTGGTGCAATCAGGAAATTACTCTCACAACTTAGTGAATTTGCATGCAACACCTGCACTTTACATCAAAACATTATTATCATGCTACACATAGAACATGCAACACAAAAAATTATGAATGCTCTCATATTAAGATGTCATCACATTAATTACCCAAGAATGAGCACTCAAATTGCAAGGATTATCAATGCCATCTTGCAGGCATATGACAGGGAACTCACTTGTTGCAAAGATAAAAAAGAAGGTCATGGGAGGTTTTTTGAAGTAGATCACCAAACAGGAGAAGGAGGAGTTTGATGTTAGCTGCAATAACCCCTTGGAGACAGTATGAAGTCAAATAACGCAAAAGTGTCTGGCTCTTACCCACCCGAGAACTTCTCCTTCAATTGGCCTTGGGCAAAATCTGTACCCTGAGGGAAAGATTTGTCAGCCTCTTACTTGTGAGGAAGCAGTCATGAATGATATGACAAGAGTCTGAACTGTCAGAATGTCCAATGCAGTTCCAAAAAGTGCGTACCTCAAACTCAAGAACAATAGGTCTTGTTAGAAGAAGTTGGCGGCTGGGCTTTAATAAGCAGCATGCCAGTCAGATTGCTCTGAAGAAAGGAGAGAAGTTTGCTCCAAACTGTGTACTGTGCAGATCGCATGAAGCTATCCAACACAAAGCACATGTATGAGTACATATGCAAATCCTAAGTACACAGACCCAGACAGAATTGAGGGGGAAGGGAGGACAAGGTTTGGATTGCTCTACAAAATGGCGGTTGATCATCCAGATTATGTTCTATTTTTGAAGATAAAAGTGGGTGTCAAACAAATCAGAAGCAGGATGGAAGTGTGGGCTATACAAAATACATTGTCAAACAGTGGGTACTCCACCTCAAGTCATCTGCAGGACTTCCGACTATTGGTTTGGGTGAAGCTATGTGTTGTGTCTTCATTTTCGAGGACAAAGAATGAAAAGTCTCAATGACATGGAAGACAGGAATCAATGTAACTGTGGAGAATCCTATTCAAAATGAAAAAGGAGAAATTGATTAACACTTAAACACCAGTGAGAATAGATGCTATCCGGAAGGGCGAAAGTGGAAGTACAAGGGAAAGAAGTTGACTGTCTTCCCTTCAATTTCAAGAGCGGTGGAATCACTGGTGCAATTCTTTTCAACATTCTGAAGTATTTTTATGGACTTGAACTGTTTGAAAGGAATTTGGGTGGCCCAATCACAATGCTAATTGTTGATGGTCACCGGAGTTGATTGGATCCAAAATTTGTGTCTTCCATCAATGACAAAGCTCATGAATGGGATGCCTGCAATGGTGTTCGATATGCAACTGTCTTGTGGGAAGCAGGAGATGCCTTGGAACAAAACCGTAAGTTCAAGATTGAGTGGAATGTGAGCTAAAGATGTTTTGCTGAGATCAATTGCAGCTGAGAATCGTGTGCGCTAATGAATTTTTAGATGGCTTCTGATATCTAACCATACATCCCATACTTTACTCAATAGAAAACAAACCAATTTCTGCATGGTGGACTTTGAACCATTACATCATTTTTGGCTTGTAATGGCATTGCAGCTGCAGTTGTGCTACCTCAAAGCTGAGGACCTGTGAAGCTGCATGTAAAACACTAAGATAGTCCCAAAGGGTTGTGCAATCTTGACCGGGTCTCAAGGGGAAGATATTAAATCATAACCAGGGGCCAAAAATATCTGACATTCAATTGTTTTGATTGGATTGTAACTTTTAGTCACTGAGTAGTTTTGAGGCAGGTGGGAGCATTTGATCTTGGGGAAATAAACCTTTCTCAGATGTTTATATTATAATCAAGATTTTTCAAAATCTTAGTTATATTGGAAGCTGAGCCATGTTTTCTCCTTCTCCTTCTTCTCCTTCTTCTCCTTCTTCTCCTTCTTCTCCTTCTTCTCCTTCTTCTCCTTCTTCTCCTTCTTCTCCTTCTTCTCCTTCTTCTCCTTCTTCTCCTTCTTCTCCTTCTTCTCCTTCTTCTCCTTCTTCTTCTCCTTCTCCTTCTTCTCCTTCTCTTTCTCCTCCTTCTCTTTCCCCTCCTCCTCTTCCTCCTCTTCATCTTCCTCTTCCTCCTCTTCATCTTCCTCTTCCTCTTCCTCTTCCTCTTCCTCTTCCTCTTCCTCTTCCTCTTCCTCTTCCTCTTCCTCTTCCTCTTCCTCTTCCTCTTCCTCTTCCTCTTCCTCCTCTTCCTCCTCTTCCTCTTCCTCTTCCTCCTCTTCATCTTCCTCTTCCTCTTCCTCCTCTTCCTCCTCTTCCTCCTCTTCCTCCTCTTCCTCCTCTTCCTCCTCTTCCTCCTCTTCCTCCTCTTCCTCCTCTTCCTCCTCTTCCTCCTCTTCCTCCTCTTGCTCCTCTTGCTCCTCTTCCTCCTCTTGCTCCTCTTCCTCCTCTTCCTCCTCTTCCTCCTCTTCTTCCTCTTCTTCCTCCTCTTCCTCCTCTTCCTCCTCTTCCTCCTCTTCCTCCTCTTCCTCCTCTTCCTCCTCTTCCTCCTCTTCCTCCTCTTCCTCCTCTTCCTCCTCTTCCTCCTCTTCCTCCTCTTCCTCCTCTTCCTCCTCTTCCTCCTCTTCCTCCTCTTCCTCCTCTTCCTCCTCTTCCTCCTCCTCCGTCTCCTCCTCTTCCTCCTCTTCCTCCTCCGTCTCCTCCTCTTCCTCCTCCGTCTCCTCCTCTTCCTCCTCTTCCTCCTCTTCCTCCTCCGTCTCCTCCTCTTCCTCCTCCGTCTCCTCCTCTTCCTCCTCCGTCTCCTCCGTCTCCTCCGTCTCCTCCGTCTCCTCCGTCTCCTCCGTCTCCTCCGTCTCCTCAGTCTCCTCCGTCTCCTCCGTCTCATCCTCCTTCTCATCCTCCTTCTCATTCACCTTCTCATTCACCTTCTCATTTACCTTCTCATTCACCTTCTCATTCACCTTCTCATTCACCTTCTCATTCACCTTCTCATCATCATTCTCCTCCCGTTGCTCCTCCTTCTTCTCCCTTCTCCTCCTGTGGAGCTTCGTGGGGGCACGTTAGAAAATGAATATCTCATGAGCATAAACACCCATGGCAAACTTGTCAGTATCTTGAATCCACTGCTTCAATGTAAAAATTACAACAGTCAATGATCCAAACCTATGTTGGTTGAAAACATTAATGCTACAGGTTTGCATTGGAATCTTTTTTATGGTATGCATACAACAAATTCTAAATGAATCAACACATATTTATGATTTGTCAACATCAGAACTATTGGGATATTCATTTGAAGACATGGAATCATCAGACAAGGAATCCTCTGACCAATAAGGAGATTTCCTGCCCATTTGTTCTTTAACACGATGATACTCTGTATCACACCTTTTCTTCTCCCTTTTTGTAGATTCATATTTCATTTTGATGCAACCGAGAACCGACTCCATCCTCTCTCCGGAGAATTTCCTTTTTGTCTGCTTGTACTTTGCTATACATCTCAGCCTTTTGCTAATATTGTTAAATCTTCTCCTTAAAGTGGATTTCACTGATTGAATTCCTCACATCCATGCAAATAGTTGCTTCTGTATGCAATGGCCTTTGCTGCCTCCTCCATAGCATATACTACCACATATTTTCTAATGTGAATGTCATTGTATTCAGGCATCGGGCTAACACTGCTTTGAGAAACACTAGATACCAAGGAGCATTTCTTTCTCTGTTGAATCTTATCCATTTCAGTAGATGTACAATGGAGAGTCTCATAAGCTTGTTGACTTCAACCTTTGGTGCCAATAGATCAGTTACGTCTGTCCTCAAACACTGGAACTTAGTTGTTGTCTCTTTATTCCATGCATGTCAACATCAAGCATCAAGAAAAAACCAATGTCTTGAAACCTGTGACATCAACATCATCAAAGGTAGTACAGATGTTGTCATGAAGATGATATCCAATCAATGCATTGGATGCATCATTAGATAATTGGTCAAGATTCAAGATACCTGTTGACCTAACATTTGGTCATACATCACTTTTGCATCATCTCCCAATAAGTAGTATCTGAGTTCTTTGAGTCTTGACCATCTTTGTCATTGCTCTGCTTGATATCAACGAAACATTGCATCAAGACCATGATGCTGTTGAAGACACATATATTGTACCATCACTTTTCAGAATGGGTGGTCTTGTAGGAGCAGCTGGAGACTTCGTGCTCATGGTTTCGATGATGCCATCCTTGTACCGCTAGCCGCTAGGCTTTCATGTAATTTACCACAGCTATACCAAGACCTTTGCTATTGCAGAGTTTCTGAGGGATTGAGATCCCATTTGATGCATGAAGGCCTCTTTGTGGTACTTGGGAATTTTGGCTCAAGGTCTACCTGCCAAGGACTCTACAACACTTGAGATATAATCGAGCACAACATGATCACCCATTCTAGCTTGTTTGCTTTCTTTTTCGCACTTGTTTTGATCTTGGAGCTGCTTGAATCTTCAGAGGTATGTAGGACTGTCTAATTATATGGATGATGGGTAGTGCATGGTTTCAGGCCTTCTGAGTTGTATGAATTCTTGTCAGGTGGACCAGTTGGTTGAATCATCCTGATAGTACTGCCACGGCTTTTATTGGCCCGCGAAGGCATGGAAGAATAATACTTTGCATCCATCAACACCACAGACATTATTAGGCTGTTGATCCAGTATGACACAGCCCAAAGCCAAATTTGCCCAAATTTAGACCAGTGAACAACGGAACATGTGGGACTGGCTTCTTGAGAAGCAATATAGGTGGCTATGCCTACAACATCAGTTGGGACGGCGGCAGTGGTGACAGTAGACACGACAATGGTCAAGGACTCTGTATGATTTTGCTATCCGGATGATGGTTGGGAATGATTTATGAAACAGCCTGCTCTTAAGGCGAACACAATCCCGCCATGTGACATATACATAAGAAAATGGGTGAGTGGACAAAAAATCACTAGCGGAATTTCTCACATGCACAAAAAAGAGATGCATGAAAAATGAGTGGGCGACGAGCACTAGCAACCCGCCTAAGCTAAGACCACACCTACATCACGTTACGCCAAACTTACATCTCCTTTCTGGGTGCCCATTTATTTTTGATGGGTACCTCTACTACCACATATTTCTTGATTGATGCAAAAAAGTCTTACCATGGCTGCTATTAATACTTACTCTATTTACAAAAAAATCGTAGCCCCGTGTATACCACTACAGACCACTACGGGACTGAGGACCAATAACAAAAACCAGCTAAACTTTTCCTGCCCGTCAATCATCACGATGAGGAACGTCGACATCCATTCTCAACGCCGTTGCCCATCGTCCACCGCCGATCAGTCAACAGATCTACCCCACTCCAGGGGGGAACACGGGCGAGTTGCACTGGTATTTGACAGCTGAAATATGAACCAGTTGTCCATGATATGCGTTTGCCGTTCCAAGCCACGTCACATGTAGTCGTGTTCAAATTGTCTAAGAGCGAATCCCCATAATCTTCGTGGTATTTTCTGTCATTACGGACCACTCCTGCCTGCAGTCACCGTTTTCCTCGTTAGAGAGCTATCGCGATTCCCAGCATGCAAAGTCACGGCAAGCGCAATGGGCATCGCCCTACCCCGAAGCGCTCAAGCAGACATCACAGCCAACAGTCTGCATCCCAAGACTCCTCAGCAACCGAGTCGATGAACGAGAAAATGGCCAAGGCCAAAGATCTCGAATCTGATCTTGAAAAATTGCAAGCTGCTCAAAAAGCAAAGCGAAAAATTCCCAGTGACGAAGCCAAATCTTCAGCGATTAGGCTTGAACTCTGTTCGCTCTTTAGTGATGTAATAATCCTTGATCCGCAATTTGCCGTTTCTCATAACGTCATCGAGCGCATCTGGAAACACTGCTTCTACGGCCGTATCAACGAGCTTCGTCTCCGTGCGAGCAAGGAGAAGAGTCGGGCGAAGAAGCGCTCTTCCACGGCGGGAGGCGTGGGTGGTAGCTCGGTGGCCTCCAACGCCAGTGCGGAAAACATTGCCGAAGAGGTAGAGAAGCAGTTGAAACAGTTCCTAAAAGAAGCAGTTGCCTTGTACGAATACTTGATAAAAAAGTATGTCGAAAATTTGTCGTCCGAGTCGCAAGCATCGAGTACCGCATCTCAAGATTCGCAAAACGATTACCATGATGCAATAATGTCGTCTCTCTATCGAATGCATATCCATCTTGGTGACCTGCACCGATACTCATTAACGTTCAAGCAAGCAGAACAATGCTATCTGACAGCTGCGAAATTGGCTCCAGGGATGGGGAATTCCTATAATCAATTGGCCGTGGTCGCGCAGAGCCAGGATTCCCTCACAGCCGTTGCGCTCTACTATTATGCACGGTCATTAATGGCAACAATTCCTTTTGAAACTAGTCGGCCCAACCTTGTCCGCCTCTTCGAGTCAAATCATAAATGGCTATCTGAACATTCAAGGAATATTGATTTACATTCCAGAAGTCTTATGTCCGTAAACAGTGGGAAGAAGGCGCAAAAGGATTGGCTGAACAAAGAAAAGACTGCAATGACTCGCACTACTCTGTCCAAAATGGTAGATTTACAGCATGCCTTCTTCCGTGGCATCTCGATCGACGAAGGAGACGGAAAGGTTGATTTGAAGGAGTTGATGGACAAGATGTCATCTCAACTAGCCGATTTTAATGAATTACTCTCCAACTCATCTTGCAGTGAGCTATTATTGTGCAAGATAGTATCCATTCTTGCCTTTTCTACACTTGGGGCAAGTAATGCGGGAAAATTATCCGGTACCGATCACCTTACATTAAATGGAGACATCTACTCAAACTCGAACCTAGGGGTCATCATGAACAATCAAGCAATTGCTTTTTCATTCTTGCTTCGATTCCTCTCGCTACTTGCAAATCACATCGCTGAAAGCATCACAGAGAAAGAATCTAGTAAAGGAGGGGGCAACATGATTGGTAATGTTCGATCACTATCATCGTTATTACTAGGGCTAAGCTTCGCTGCTTCGCTTTACACCGGATCAAAATGGTTTCACGGACTTCCGCTGTTCCCGATCCTCTCTTCAGATTATCCAAATCAAGACAAAACACCTATTCGAGATTTATGCCGTGAGTCCCATTTTGAGTTTTGGGGCTCTGTTGCAAGCATTGTTAATCGTTTCAAAGCTCTCAATATACATGTGTCGGAAAACGAACACTTACCTGAATATGAGGACATCCGAGATTTCGATGACTTTCATTACTATGTCCCCTTCGCTTCGTTTCTGAATCGCGCCCAAGATCGCGAATCAAAGTATGCATCGCTTGGGGAAGCTATGAGTGCTCTCACTCCAAATACACCTTCGGCCTCATCGAAAGGAAAAGAGGAAGAAGCCATCGCAAAGATCCGATTATTTATTTCAGTAGCATCTCGGGCTATTCGACCCGCGTCCTTGATCAGAATAGAAAATGGAGGCCCTTATTACTTGGAGGAGGACCCGACTTCTAATACTTTGCGAGCATTGCGTGAAGATGACCTCACTCACCAAAATAATATTGAAGGTCGTCTACTTTCTGAGCAGGACAATAAAGTTTTTGACGAGGAGGTAGACGCTTCAAAATCGAAGTACTCTCATCTGGGTATTCCCTTGCTAACCCCTGCGGCCATACTAGGCGAAACTGCGCCCATCCCATCACCATTCCATGAATCAGATTCCCACACCAAAGTCGATAATTTCTTACCGAAGCTCACAATAACGCAGCCCAAGAAGTCGGCGCAAAAGCCGCTCCCTCCTCCACCAGGATTCTCTGGCCCTCCTGCAAATTTGGACTCAACATCTACATCATTTTTGCCTCAGCCTGAGCCGACTTGGGCGGTGAATTCAAGCACATTCGTAACAAACTTTAGCCAAAGAAACTCGCTCCACAATGGCTTTCAATCTTCTCCAAACACAGGACTTGTGTCTCAAGCAGGGCCTAGCATTTTCGACACGTTAAATCCATTTGCAATAACTTCGGAAAACTCTGCTGTTGACATTCCTTCAGTTGGGCTGGATTTGAACTTAATGTTAAGAAGCAATACACACACGAATACTCAAGGCGCCCTGCAGTCAGTGGATTCTGATCAGTACAGTCATCACGAATCTCTCTTAAAGTTCTTGTTTGAATCTAATTCCTCGGATGAACAGGGAAACGATGACAGTCAGCAAGGGTTATTGCAACTTCATGGCGTTCCACGCACCAGGAACCCATTCGCGAACTAGGGTGCGATGCCTGATAGTTTTCTGTGAAATGTTATGACCCTTTGGGGTAATTTAAGGATTTAAAGAAAAAACCTGACTCATTAATTTACTAACCACTCAAGAGTTATACGAACCAATAGAACGACCTGTGTTATCTCAACATATAATTCGTAGTTCCGTCATATTTTGAGTGTTGGCCTTCAAATTTATAAGATATTGAAATATTTAAGTCTCGCTCATTCCTCTGGTTCGGTTTACATGTTACTGTTCCAACAAGTTCCTCTCCCTCTTGAACGTAGATTGCTTCTGTCATGTAAAATATCGTCTGTTTCCAATGTGTGTAAGTAGACCACGGAGAGGTCGAGAACCCTAATGGTTTGTCTATCCTAGTAAAAGCGCACTCAAAATAAGAGACGAAGGCATGCACCTTGTCATTGCGAATAGGCCTCAATTGGAAGGACGAGCTGAATGATAGATCTTCTGCTTTGCACTTCATAATATCAATGCTCAGAATTGGGGCCGCGTTCGTGACAACCGCCTGATGTCGAGACATAACATATCAAACGTGACCAAAATGTCAATGTATCATATGAGATGAAGCACGTTTAACTCCGCAGCAAAATATTTTTGACATACTTACCCTTGGCTCAACAACCTTAAAAAATCCACACAAAAAGGGAGTCAGGTGAAGAACAACAAGTACACGAAGCAAAATCACTGTTGGTATGATGTGGAAAATGAAAAAGTGGCAGAAACGTACGTCAACAACAGGTTCTTTCAGCGCTACTTCACCCAGGGCACTCATGTCAAAACCATACACATCATTCCAAAAATCAATCCTTTCTTTTTTCATTTGCTCATCTTCTATCGCACAAATATATAACACTGCTTGGTCTGGGAACACAACACCGCCATCTTTCTTTAACCATTTATCCCTGGCATACAGCACGGTGTTTAGCATAGACTCGTAGAGCAAGAAGTATCCCATCCATTCTGACACAATGATATCAACGTAAGGGACTGGAAGTTCAACATCTTCCATTTTCGCCTTGATCAAAGTGATTTTGTCGCCAAAGCCATTTGTTTCAACAATTCGAGAGGCGTGGTCGATGATTGAGGAACAATCGACTCCGTAGACGTGAGATGCGCCAGCTTGAACGGCAAACATGGAAAGAATCCCCGTGCCACATCCTACATCCAATACGATCTGATATGGGATGAAACAGTATTGAAAGAAGTGTTTGCATGATATTCTAAGTGCTAACTTTAAAGCATTGGGGCACATACCTTCCCCTCGAATAAATGTTTGTTGTTCAGCATGGCCATTTGGTAGGTACGCGTGCGAACTTCGTCCTTGAGCATTTCTTCGTGTATGCCATGATGAGAGTACGAATCAAAGTAGTAATCTTTTGAGGTTTGGGTATCGCCTTGTGTTTCCTCTTCCTGTTTGGTAGATTCTTGGGCATTATTTGTGTCCTCGGGTATTTTTTCGTCGTTGGAGCATTCCTCAGCATCGTTGTCATCGGAAGTGCCCTTATCTATTGGAGGCAAGGAACTCATTTTTCGGAAGGTAAGGGTGATATCGGCGTCGGCACGGATGTGGTGTTAACGGGTGCTGCAGAGATTTGCAGGGCTCCAAGTTGACAAGTTAAGCTGTTGATTTTATTGTCGACGGACGTGTGTTGATTATGGTAGATTATGGTATTGTAGGATTATGGCAGTGCATGATGGCGAAATTGAGGCGAAATTGCATGGTAGAGCACGCGTGCTCACGCTTTCACGCTTTCACATTTTCACGTGAATTGTGTAATGTGAGAGTTGTCAACGTGGAAGTTGATTCACTGATTTGGGAGATGACCTATCTTTCGCCTAACTTATCTCGTTAAGCTGATAATCGACGGAGGAAGTATCGAAATAGCTAATAAGTTTCAAATGTAGATCTAAAACGACTATGTCGTCTATCAATTCGTCCTTCCGTCATCAGGTTACGCGTGTCACAAACTTGCCCGACCTTCCGAGCATCGGGAAACTGTGATGTGTGGCACCTCCACGTAAAATTTTTGCTCTCTTTGCCTTGTTGCTTGTAATCGTTGTGACTGATCCAAAAGATTAACAGCGCTTGCAGCGAGTGGAACTTCCTGGCACCGAATTCACGACCTTTAGCCTCCGCCCACCGCAGTCTATTGTCCCCTAATCGCCGCGCAGGTCTATCGGCGTGAGATTGTAGGCTTTACAGTTGATAACATTTCTGGTAGCGATAGACATAGGATTGACATCACATACAATTCTGCAAAAGCGACGCAGCAATAATATTTCCGAATGATGTCCCCAGACTTGCAAACATTCTTGCTCCTCATTTTGCCAACAGCTTCATGCTTAGTGCCGCGGGTCAGTTTCGGATCCATCCAAAACACCCGCACTGCAGCGGCGCCCTGTGCGAAGAAATGGAGAGTGGACACGGCCATCTCACTTGGCATTGACCCGACAGACATAGCTAATCATCACATTCAACATTCGGCACTCATCGACATCATCTCGTCGTCTTTCACATCCAGCCAAATCGCGATCCCTCCTCCCAATCAAAGTCTCCCGCCCATCCATGAAACTATCCAATCGGGAATCCTCACCCCTCCCAATGAAATAACTATCATTCCGGACATGACGAGCATGCCCGGGGGAACACCCCGATCAGGAAATCCATTCATCGTGGAATCATTTAGGGATTTGTACAACGGCCCCATTAAAGCTACGTCAACGGGGCAGCCTAGTTCGCCATTTAATGCTCAAGTGGAAGGAGGGGATGTTATTTTCATTCCCTCGAGGGAATTCGACGTCGTTGGGAGGTATGCCGATCTGCTCAATCGAATCCCGCTAGCGGCGGCCATCTATGCACTAGTGGACTTTTTCTTAATCAATGCCGAAGAGGATGTGGCAATTGCAGAAATGCTAGATGATGAAGAGGGAGACGAGATTTTGGACGTAGAGGGGTCTGTTGTTAAGACAAGATTTGTTGGTTTGTTTGTCATGGTGCTGGCAACTATTGTGATTTCAAGTTTGGTGTACCACCCCGTTCCCTTCCGTGAGCTATAATGTGGCTTGAATGATTGTAATCGTTTACAATACAAAGCGGCAGTTACAGCAATCGTTACAACATTTCTTCGCATGGGTGCGATTGGCTAACATTAATCTTATCTAATTCATCTCATCTGTTTTGTCTGTGGTTTGACCTACTGGGCATACATTTAAGAAAATTCAGAGTCATTGTTTTTGAATGTGAGCAAGTAAAAAGGGGCGATAAATATTTTCACTAAGCAGGATTCTGTTTAGGGCGCCAATAAAAAGACACAAATACAGCAAGAGAAGACATAAAACTTCATTACTACACTTGTTGCAATTACAAATATTCTGATTCACAAATGAGAAGTCACACAAGAAGCGCAAAGCAAGCAAGTTCCAAATTTCCAAGTGATGCAAGTATTCTTACAAAAGACTAGCGGAGCTGGCCACTTGCTCACGGTGCCCTTTTAGGTGGAGAGCAATTTTAAGATCTTTGCAACGAATTGCAAGTAATCCTTTTGTTAAATAATGTTGCTCTCATATTATGTTCTATCTCTATTACCACACATAGGGTGGAACTATTGCACATCTTTACCTAGAATGGGTAGATTTCTATTCTATATAAAATTGAGAGCGCCCAAACGCTTCTTCGGGTGATAAACACTCCATTAAGATCACAATTCACTTATGATGACTCAGTCTTTGATGTTCTTCTCAATACTGCAAACAAACATCTAGCTCTGTCTTCAATCTAGTAAGAGCTTAGTGTTGCATTTGATCTTTTTCTTCTGCCCTTGATATTCTGTGCACAGTCCCTTGATCTTCCTTCCATAATTTTTGAAGATTTGTGTTCAGTGAGACTGCTTTCAAATTGATTCTCACTTTCTTATTCACAAACTACTTATAATTGTCTTATTTCTGCCTCAACAAGTGGCATCTTGTCTTGATTGTCAAGTCACCGACAAAGAGAATGAATTGAATGAGTTTTTATTGTTGGGATCTGTGAAGGCATCCACTATTAACCAAAACCTAAACAGCATGGATCATCCCAGAGGGGCAAAGAGTACATTCATGCAACAACTGTAATTTACACTAAACATTGCACTCTGATGGGCAACAAACTTTGAAACAGGACAAAAACAAAAGTGTAATCTCAAAATAAGTTTTTCTGCTTTTTTTTCTACTCTGAAGAAATCAATTAATTTAGCCTTAATTGAACAAATGATCAGTCCCACAAGCACCAATATTTCACTTGATTGCAACTAATGTCGCAGTATTTTTTCAATGATTGACTTCACTTTTCTCTTGATTCAACACAAACAATAACATGATATCATATCTTCAAAATGAGCAAAGAGCAGGAGTGTCTTAGATTTTCACTCCCTCTCGTGCAGCTCTCTTGGAAGCCAACAAAACTGGCGTTGACTCCTTTCATATGTATATGTTGGACTCCAAATTGACTCTGTCTCAGTTCCTGAACTGGATGCAACTTTTTGTCCTGTTTAGGAACATGGAAGTTTTCATCTCCAAATCAACACTAGAAGTCATTTCCCTTTGATGCCCATTTGGAGATGTTTCATAATTAAGACAGGAAATTATGTGCATGCATGATATCATTTTGAATCTGAGGTAGCTTAATTGTCCAGCTGTCTTATTCAATAAGCATGCCACAATGTATGTAGAACATCCCTTTTGTATGGTATCTTGATATCACCACTTGCACATTTGACAGTGAATACTGCATAAGATATCATGATCCCTAGCATCACTCAATTGATGCCATCTAGAATTAGAATGCTCCATGCTCCAATGCCAACATTAATGAAGAGCCTCCACAATGAGTGTGGATGAGGAAACATTTCTTTACAAGTTGACAACCATTTTGTCTCTACATTGTTTCCAATTAAATTTCTTTTGCAACTGTCCAAGGCACTGTAGACATCCTGGCACAAAACCCAAAGCCAACAACTCAATGTCAAACTCTTAGTTGTAGTCATAAATAAGGATGAGCTGATTCAAACACTGGGCAAGATTTATGCAATATTCTATGCCACCTTTCATTTTTCATTTTAATTGCTAAATGACCATCAATGCCACTGTATATAAATTGACTCTCAGTCTGAACCCATCAATTTTACCTTGAAATATGCCACCATCTTCACAGTGAGTACAGGGCAAGAAGAAAGTGCTTCTTGCTTTCACCTTTCTATATTCAAATCAAATATCATGCAGACACCCACATCACTGTGGATATTTTAGGCCCCACAATTGACTACAAGAAAAATGCCCTGACCATCTTTAGAAACCTTATATTCGAAACTTGATTTTTTATTTGTCCAACTAAACTGTGAATTGAAGCAATATGCAGCCACACACTCCAGAGTGAATATTTTTGCCCCTATTATGACGATAATTTTGCTAACAAAAGTTCAATTGACACATCTATATGCATAGGGCCTTTTATCCTTATTTGGATTTGGGCTTCATTATGGGAAACAGCAATCATGTTGGGGAGGAAGCATTCATCAAAATTTACAAGGGTACTGTTGATTTGAGTCGAATTTTTTGCTTCAGGGCGAATAGAATGTGTTCTTTTCATTTTCCCATTGTCAATCCTACTGAGCATGCTCAGATTAACAATAGTTTTAACGTTAATGCTTGATTTGCAATATTATTCAAGGATTTACTTCAATATGTATTATTTCAAAAATCTGTTTTGTACAGATGAGTGCCACTGTGGGATATTCTCCCAAAAAGGCACCAATACAGAAATGAGACATGCATAAATATGAGGATCATTGGACATTGACACAGATTTGGGACATGAGTGTCCAGTTCCAAAACTAGGTATAATACCTACCCATTCATGCTCAATTTTCGAATTTGGCATCCCAAATTACAACCTGCCCATATGGGGTTGTGAACATCCCAGTTCAAAACTGATGGGAAGTTGTCTTCAGATCAGGAACTTGGCCTTAAACCGTTTGGCCTCCATCATAGATAATCTACCATCAAACATAGATCCCAGGTGACAATGAATAGGTTAGGCTACATCAGTGCATTCAAATTGTTGGCATGGTGTGGATTTATGACATTTTTGAAGTAGATTATTTTTCCAAACAATCTCGCTCTTTCAAAACTCGGTATTTATGGTGAAAGCATAGTTGATTACAGTGGAGTGGCATTTTTCTTTGTATTTTGACAAGGGACTATCTCATCAAATGATCTGAGACCTCATGTTTGGAATGAAATGAGGTTGCCTTGGCAAGTCTTGTTTCAAGTGCACTTATTAATATATTTTCTTGATCTATCATGACAAACATGAAATTTTCAATAATGATCTATGCTTAGTATGAAAGGGGCCATTGTGAGGTTTTTCGATGAGGTCGAAGGGTCTGAATAATTGACTATGTCTTTATAAGGAATGACAGTATGATGTCATGAAGTGCCACATGGTGAGTTCACTACTTTCCTGCAGGTCTTCAATTCTTCTAATGATAGTCCTACAGCACGTCTTCATTTTTATGGATACTTCACTGGGCAATTTCTGGCTTGATAGGATTGTGCTTCACATTCTGGATGGGAAACACTGTTGAAGACTTTGCTGTTGTTCACACAATAATTTCAGTTTCAAATTTTATCTTAAGTCAACTCACTAAATTTTGTTAAGAATTGACCTAGAGTAGCAATACAAAGCTTCCTTTTTATGTGACAACCTTTTACGTTATCATGTATGCATTCTAGAAAGATCAATATAAGATATCTGTCTCATATGGATTTAATTTGTGCAGGATCACTTGTCATCACATTATTTGCCACTATCACGGCCACAGCAGAAGTCAACAGCTAAAGCAGACATCAATAAATATCTCAACATCTGTCCCAGTGATGATATTCCTACTTTTAGACCATCATCAGAACATCATCTTCCACGTTGAATAATATTTTTGGGACAGCATTGCATTGAGCCCATCGAAAAAAATGTATCCTACCATCTACCCACCCACCACCCCTACGTAGCACATTGGCACCTTGACCAGACAAAAAGTCACACTACACTCAAACACATTTTCCTTTGCTCATGGTGACCTGACCTAAGCCAGAAAGTATTTAAAAAATCTTATTGTAGACTTTGCTGACTTTGTTTTTTTATGAGCTTAACACTACTGTACAAGTGATGAATGAGATATTAGTTATCTCATGCATAAAAAACACAAATGATCATGGGAGAGATTGGCAGTGATTTGTGGCAGTTCCATGACTGGCCCATATTCAACTGCCCAAAAGAACTGTCCCATGTGAAGGTTCCTGAGAAGGAAAACCTCTATTGTATATTCAACTGAAGAAACCACCTACAATGTGTATGGTGGTGTCTTGAGAAGAGCAATCCTGTTAGGATATGATTTCTGAGAAACTCATATCTTATGACTTTTGAGTCCTTCCTCTGTGTCAAACAATGCGAAAGAGACTCATGGAGTTCCACCTGGAATCTCCAGATTCTTGGCCTATGTCACTCGCCCCCATGAATGGAGGGTCAGGTGAGGTGTGTGAAAAAAACCTTTCCTGTGGAAAGGAAAAATGGGGAGGCCGTTTTGTGTGAGTGGAAGACACTTGTTTTTGTGTACCGAGTTATACTGGTGATACAAGACTTTCCTGGCTGAGTAGTGACTACGAAGCATTATTTCAAGCGTAAGTGTTAGTGGAGAGAGGAGTAAGAGTGATTCACTGACATGTTCTTTAGTTTAAGTGTCTGTAGTGTCAAAGTATGGTGTTACTCTCTTAATGTTCAATCATTCTGATGTTGTTCCGCGGTGAACCCTGATGGTACCATTCGTATGGACTATCGATATAGTCCAAGGATCTTTATGGTATTTGCTTTCTGATTTGCGGAGGATACCTTCTTTGCGAAGAAGTACTCTATCACCAATTTTATAATCCCAATCAACGCGAGACTTGTTTTCACGTTCGGTGTTGCGATCGGTTTGACGTTGCCTGTGATCTCCTATTTTGTTCCAGTCAGCTAGGAAGGGAATGTCAAACAGCATGTCCCTGCCAAATATTGCTGCACCTGGAGAGGCTTTGAGTACTGTGTGGTATGTGGAGCAAATGGCCCATGCAGCATCAGTGAGGAAGTCTGCTATGTCACTAGGAGCCACTGTATTGGCCATGTCTAATTCAGTGGTACGGAGCATTGTCATGATTACTGATGCATCCGTTCTAGTATTGCATTTGCTTGGGGGTTCTTGATGCTGGTTGGCTTACGCTTGATACCGTATGAATCACATAGGGTTTCGAAATTGAGCTTGAACTCGCTTCCATTGTCGTAAATGATTACTTGACAACGTGGGTAACGGCTAAACCAGATCTTGTTTACTAAAGAGCCAACTTGTGCTGCTGATTTATCAAATTATGCTTCTTTAGGTTTATTTTGTGTGTTAGTACCCTTGAGGCCCTGTTTACCCTTGGGAGTAACAGAATTGAATTCAGTTACCGGTAGTTCCACAATTTCGAACCAACTGGTAGCTGGATCTATCATTGTGACACACATAAAGTCAATTTCAGTGCCGTCTTTGCCCTTGAGAGTGTATGGTCCTATTAGGTCCACACATAGTACTTCCCAGGGATTTGATACAACCAATTTTGTAGGCAATTTACCGTACTTATGTTGGCGTCGTTTGTTGACTTGACATTTATGACATTTTTTGACAAAGGTGCGGACAGAGTGTCTCAAACCTTTCCAATACATCGCAGCGTGAAGAGTTTCTTCGAGACGGGTTGTCCCAGGATGCTGCAGATAGTGATGGTACCACTGTATTGCTCGCTGCTGGAGTTCCTGTGGGATGACAAGTTTGCCATCCTTGCACAGTACTTGAACATTTTCCACCAGCTGAGGTTTGTATGCCTCCAGCAGGCTGAGTTTATCCAGCGTTTTATCCGTTTGTTGAGCTGCGGCAATCTCTCGAACTGTTAGTCGCATTTCTTCGCTGCGGTTAGCAAACACATAGTTCATGAGGTCTGAGTGTTTGACCGGGGACGGGTCCTCTTCTGCTTGCATAGTGTAATAACACCAGCATTTGGTGAAGGTCATCCAGTTTTCCTTAACGTCCTTTGTTGGACCAAAGTCAAGGCGTGAAATTGCATCCGCAACTGTGTTGTGGATTTCCTTGATGTACACGATTTCAGGACCATATTCCTCTAGTAATAAACGCCAATGGTAAACCCTGTCACAGCTTAAACCGAGTGCATCTTGCATGAGGTTTTTGTGGTCTGTGTAGACTACAATTGGCTGGCCCCACAGCATTCCTTTGAATTCTTTGAGTGTTTCAACAATGGCTAGAAGTTCAATTTTGGTTACGCTGTTTTTTTGCTGACAGACAAGTTTTCTGCTGAAAAATGCAATTGGCCGGTTGTTCTGAGTAATGACGGCTCCAAGTTGTCTCTTGGATCCATCAGTATAGATCTCAAACCCTTTTGAGTAATCAGGGTAGGCCAAGGACACATCTTTGGCGATAGTGGCCTTTACGTCATCGAATGCTTTTTGATGTTCCTCAGTCCATTTCCAAGGTTTCTTTTTAACCTTGAGAAGTTTGGACTGTTTGGTATGACCACACTCACCTACTAGGCTTGTGAGTGGGGCAAGCATTTCGCTGCGCCGTGCCCAAAGATCTCAATAGTATTGGACCATGCCAAGAAATCTACGGAGGTCTTTGACATTTTTGGGCGGTGTCAGTGCAAGTATCGACTGTACCTTCTTAGGTTGTGGTTTAATTCCCTCTCGTGAGAGGATGTACCCAAGATATTCTGTTTCTATGGCACAGAAGTTTGATTTGCGAGCATTTACTTTTAGGTTCGCATCTTGCAGTCTGGAGAGGACCAATTCCAATTTAGCCAGGTGGTCTTCCAGGGTTCCCTTGGTGATACATAGTAGATCATCAATGTAAGCTCTTACGAACTCAAGGGTGGCCATTAGTTCCGTCATTTTCGATTGAAATATGTCCAGAGAACCAGCAATTCCCATTGGTAACCTGAGGTAAGAGTACTTACCCCATGGAAATATAATGGTGCAGATTTTGGATGCATCTGTATCCAACCTAATGGTGTAGTAGCCCATGTTCAAATCAAGGGCTGTGGCAAAAGTGAAACCTTCTAACTCTTGCATGACTGTACTAATTTTAGGTAATGGGAATGGTTTTCTAACTATCCTTTTGTTTACTTCTCTAAAATCACTTAGGAAACGTACGGTCTGATCTTTTTTTGGTACTATGAATGATGGTGAAGCCCATTCAGATGCGGGCTGCCACTGTAGTACCCCTAGATCACATAGTCTTTTGAGCTCTTTCATGAGGGTCTCTTTGACTGAATGCGGCACTAGGTAGGCTCTGCCAAGGTACGGTTTTTCACCTTCCTTCAGTTCGAAGGAGACAGGCTCAGTATTCCAATCACCTCGTGTACCATCAAAGAGGTCCTTGTATTTACGGAGGAGCTCCAACAACTTGTTTTGATCTTGTAGACTAAGGTGAGGACAATTGTTGTCAACAACTGATTGGAGGTCTGCTTTTTCATATTTTGCATCTAAGATGTGAACTGCACGCTGAGTGGCTTCCTCAGTACTACGTGGTCCATGAATCATGCTGTGGTTAACGGACCAAGCTTTTTCAATCTTAGAGCTAGTTGACAGACTGTTGATGTCTCTCATCAGCAAGATGATCTCATCAATGGTAATATCCTTTGTTCGAAAATCTAGAACAATTCCAAGTTCTCTCAGTGTTTTTACACCTAAGATGAGGTCAAACGTTGGCTTAGCCATCTTTTTACCATCATACTCCACAACATCAGGTTGAACTGTGTATTCCTTGCTGTTGGAGTACTCAAGGAATTTTAGAGTAACTTTGCCTCTTCCTTTGGTTTGGAAGCACCCATTCAACGTGTGCCAAGACTTTGACACCTGCCTAGTCAAGTAGGGAAACGCTTGGTGGTTCCTTTTTCATGGAACATGAGGTCACCATCGGAACCAGTGTCCAATAGTACTCTCAAGAAGTTGTTTTTGCGACTCCTGGACAAGTGTTTGAGTTTTGTCGAGGACTGACTTCCAGTCGCTAATTTTTGTACAGCTAGTACTGCTGTTACTGAGTCCATTGAGTTTTGTGGGTTAGATGGCTCAATTGACTTTGATTTATGTAGGGTGTCCCTCACTGAGTTGGGATCTACATCAAAGTTAGTGGATAAGTTCGAGGTGTCTTTGAGATTTTTCAAAGTTACGTCCACTAAGGGACTCGAATAATCCGGAATTAAAATTTTGTCATTTAATTCTAATTTTTGTTTACTGGTAGTTTTTATCGGACCAGGGGTAGTGTAGCTGGCTAACTCGTGGTTAGTTTTAATTTTCTTACATCTATTTTCATTTTCCCCGGTACTACCCAACCCAACACTTCAGGATGAGTCGGAATCGCTGTCACTTTCTTCGCGACAGCGATGTTTCTTGCCTTTTTTGTTGGCTTTCTTGAGAGACTTCTCAAGTTTCTCCCTATGAGCCAAGACCTGGGTGTAGGACTTCTTAGGGCGGCTGTCCTCGCGGGGCTTTCGTGCAGCTTGCCCAAAAGTACCTCGCGTAGGAGTTCTGTCTTTGATGTAACTGCGACACTCCGCGGTATTATGCGTGGTGTGTGCGCCCCCATGCTTTTTGCATAGCTCGCAGTTCTTGTCTCGGCCGTATACTCTGTGCGTGCTTGCTTGGGCTTCTTGGGAATTCGTGCACCTAGCGCGAACTTCTTGGAGGGCTGTTCAGCTCCTTGGGCCTTTGCAGGCTTAGAAGACGACTGCCTCTCATCCACTGGGTGCGCCACCTCAATTTGCTCAAGAATGAGCAATAGTGGTTTAACCCCTTCGGGATAGCACTTTTCAAGCAAGTGGTACTGGTCCTGCCACTTCAACGGACACATGCACAATATATGGCATGCAAGTTCCGCGTCAGTGAAGGAGTAGACCTGTTGGGTCATTTTACTTGTGCTTGGGCTGTAATACAAACACGGGAGGTCTTCCACGTAGTTGTTCAGCTGCATCACGCGCTGCACAAACTGACGCACCCAAACCTTGTTGGGCTTCTTGAGGCAATTTGAAATATAGAATTTCAAATTTTTGCCTGCGTCATGTGCGAAACACAATTGGAGGTGGAGTAACTGGCACCTCCTGAATGACTCGGACGTCTTGCCTGGTGACTTCTTCCTTTCGACTCCGAAGATGTCATGAAAGGGACTTGACTCCGTCTGCTCCTTGACAATTATGTCCCAGGGCTGACGTGCCTCCTCAGTGAGAAGGTTGGCGTAGAGTTGAAAAACTTCTAGGGCCGAGTCGGTCCTTTTTGTCCTTAAGGCGAGCATGTCGGCCTTTAGGGAGTGTGACTCTGCGGTCTTTTTCTCTTTCTCAGTCTTCCTGAGATGGTCATTGGCAAGTGCATGTAGAACAGCCTTCCAATCACCTTTTTTCGACTCATATGCCTTTTCGACATCATCACAGGTGGGAATTAGCCCCAGTTTCTTGGCGGTGCTATACGCCTTTTTCACGAGCAGTACAATATGCTCGTTGGTACCGTGTCCGGACCAAACCGTGACTCAGGTTTCTCACCCGTTTGCGAGGGTGCACTTGAGGGTCTCAGGCTTGAGGTCCAAAGCTTCTTGGACTGGGTCCCGATCCGGCACATAACGGAGAGGGGCTTTCTCGCCACCTCTTCTGCCCTCGCACTCTTGGTTCTTAAGCCCAATAGGGGCCATCTTCTCAGCAGACATTCTTGAGAGGGCTGCTCCGAGACTTGTTCCAAGGAAAAGGGTCTTGTAGGAGCTTCGTGGCGGTTCGCACTCAAAGGAGACACGATTGGCACGAATCTTGTTGGCGGTGGGATCACGTAGCGCAGACGTGGTACTACTACTTACCGGCGTACGAAAGACGGTGGCTTGGCGAGCGAACAAGTGGATGCTGAACGCTGGACTGGCGGAGGACAGACGCGACGGTGTTGAACGGACGGTGGTCAGCTCGACGGTGAAGGACGGTCAAAAGACAGTGCGGCGATGGACAGACGGTCCAAAAAAAAAGAATTCGCTCGAGTAGGTTATCAATTGATAGTGACCTAAGCCAGAAAGTATTTAAAAAATCTTATTGTAGACTTTGCTGACTTTGTTTTCTTATGAGCTTAACACTACTGTACAAGTGATGAATGAGATACTAGTTATCTCATGCATAAAAAACACAAATGATCACGGGAGAGATTGGCAGTGATTTGTGTCAACTGCCCAAAGGAACTGTCCCATGTGAAGGTTCCTGAGAAGGAAAACCTCTATTGTATATTCAACTGAAGAAACCACCTACAATGCGTATGGTGGTGTCTTGAGAAGAGCAATCCTGTTTGGATATGATTTCTAAGAAACTCATATCTTATGACTTTTGAGTCCTTCCTCTGTGTCAAACAATGCGAAGGAGACTCATTGAGTTCCGCCTGGAATCTCCAGATTCTTGGCCTATGTCATGACCTTTCATATTGATTGCTCAGAATGAACCATCTAAAATTATGTAGGAGGTGGTGATGCATCTGAAACATTTGTTTAGGAATCCAAGCCCATGATACAAGGCCATATTATCCCTTCCACTGACACTAAAGAAACTGACCCTCACTTCTACTCTACCCTCAACGGCATAAGATGATTGTGAAAACTCTGTTCATTGGTGCTAAACCTACCTCTTATGACAAACAGAACACATATCCACTTCATCATACAGTTGTTCCATTCTGTTGTTCTGAACCAGGCATTGTAATTCATGATGTGACAATCATAGTATGGTCTCTGCAATAGCATAGCCATAGCCATAGGCCATTATGAGAGTTGAAACATTAGGACATGGGTGGTTTGAGAATGGATCCTTGTATGATTGGCATGTGGACAGAAGGATAGTTTGGTTTAGGAAAACATGGTATAATTACAAAGTACAAAGTGGAAATATATATAAGATGCATCAATCAATCTGATGTATTCTATAGCTGCAATTGTGGGGAGCCAGAATTGTTTGACCCGAATACAGTTGGAAATAAACAATTTGGGTTGTCTATTTGTTATTATCTTTCATTTTCAGTCACAATTGACACAAACCTCCACTTGACAACACTAGCCCATTGCTGTTTGCAGCCCAACATTCATGGGGTTGTTTTCAGATGTTTAATCATATCAATTGCAGCTGCATGATTTTTGCAGCAAGCATAGGAAAAGAGCTTGAATTGCTTCGCAACCATCACTTCTCGCTCTACTCATGTTTTGCTTGTATGAAAGGATTATTGATACCAACTGGTAATATACTCTACCATAAAACCTGGGGTATAAGTTATCAAAATGTCAAAAGATTCATTTTGATGTATACCGCATACAAAGCTAGCCAAATTAAGACAGTAACAAAAATGGTATCTTGAAAGTTTGCCTTCTCTTTTTTGTAGGGTATGGCACTATGTTCCCACCAGTTTTCTAACATACTGAAGATCGTGAACATTAACAATGCGCTATGTTATTATTCCAATCATGGTGTAATTGTTGTGATGTGAGTTATGCAGCAAATATGATCTCGACAACCCGCTAGAGTTACATGGTCTTGTTAATATAGGCATGTTGCTGATGACTCAGAGAAACCATCCAAAAGAGTTCTGATGTGTTTAGCATGTTGTAAACACTGGAAAAACAAAATAACAAAGAAACTAGACCAATGTAACCTATAACCTATACCATGGTCTACTCTGTACCCCGGGTTTACGGTAGCGTAAAAAGGTGCCATACATGTTACATTTGAAGTCCTCTGTATCTTGGTGCAAAAATCGTAGGATTCAAGGTATAATTTTTTTGTGGGCACACTGCCTATCCAATGTGCTGCATTTTGTATTCTTATTGTATGACAGCAACCATCAAAATCATACAATTCTTGCATTTTCTATCAAGGTATCATTCAAATCTTGTATGATTTTGAGGAGTTGTAAAATAGCAGCTACTATTGATGGGCCCTTGATATCTTTGTTTGGTGGTTTGAGACACATCTTAATCATACATATTTTGTATGATTTCACATAATCCCCAGTGTGCCCTATTACCAGGCCTTTCTTGTCAATTATGGCCTGTGAAATGGATGGACACATCCAGGCATCTGCCTTCTGCATCAGCCCATTCTCCCCCAGTGCACTTGTGTTGTCATAATTCATAAATTCATGAATTCATTCATCTCCACTGTCAGCCTACCGCCGCCATCAACACTTCATCGCCCTAGCAGTGAATTAATATCCACTCCATTGCAATTGTCACTCCATCCATCCACCCACAATTTCTCACGATGCCACCATCACACAGTTGTTGGGAAGGAGGGGGCAGTTGCATCTTGCTGCACACCCATAACACAGATGACTCAACACCAACCGTCAGTGGGCATGGAGTCTCTGCTGCTCATGCAGCAGTAATCTTCGCCACTTCCAATCAAGGTGTCACCAAACCCATCCACCACACCCACCGTGCCAGAATCCTCCAACTTATCAACTTCCTCTTCAAAAATTACGGTGACATCTACGAGCTGTGCACCTACATCATCTCTCCCGAAGATCTTGCCAACCCGGAACTCTACTACACCAATTGAGCCAATAGGGACCTGACTTCCTCAGATTTAGACCCCATATATTTTCTTGCTTTTCTTTCTGATGTTTACACAAAGGCCTCAGTTTTTATACCCGGGTAAGTGTTGGTGTGTTCCCAAAAGTTTCCAGTTTCCTCATGAGATGAACAGGTTGAATAGGTGGAGAATGTGGTTTTGTGGGATAGTGGTGGTAAGCAACAATATGGCATAAAAAATCAAACCTTTCCATTCTTTTCAGGGAATCAAAGAAGGTAGTTGAGAAGGAGTTCACTACCAAGTGGAAGCCTATTTTTAAACTGCTGAAGCAGTGTACTGGATGGGAAGTGCCAGCACAAGTTGACGAGGCATTTGTTCAATCATCCTTCATGCTACAACTGCATTTCTGAAGACAAGGGTTGGGTATGTTTTGAGAAAGGCAAAGGATGCTGGAATGCTTTCAGATAATGCCATCGGGACTTGGAGAAAGTATGTACAGCGGAGTGAGATTAAAAAGCATGGCACAGTGTAGGACAAGGCAAATCTTCCACAGGCAACAGCAAGAAACAGGTAAACAAGAGGAGTGGGTATTCACTATTGTTGGGGATGCTTGACCAAATAGTAAGATTAGACCAAAAATGGTAGCTAGGGCCACACAGCAGCGCAATCTGGAGAGAGAGATAGTAGCAGATGCTTTTGAGGGTGCCTTTGGTGTGCAGTGACTGTGAGTATGGTTTTTTACAACCGCTGCAATATGGAAGAGCAACTCCCCTCCTCAAATGTTAAGTGTTAGGTTGGCCACAGGCTTACGTAAAAATAATAGGATCGATTTTTTCACTAACACTTTTTCACTAGTTGATTATTATAACCTTAGCCTGTACTTAGAGTGTGTTAGCATTAGTGTTAATTTTGATTTTTATAAGTAATATCTTAGATTTTTTATTCTGGCAGAAGTATAACCTTGCGACACATACTTATAACATGGAACCTTGCCGGAAAAAAGTGTTTCAATAAAGGTAATAGCTTACAATTATTATTCCTGATCACTTAAATTATATGACCTCTAAGTTAGATCACATCTCCTAGATTATTTGTTAATATATGTACTAGATTTTACAGGTATTTCATCATACAAAGTTTGTATGATTTTGACGTTGGTATATCAGGGGAGGGGCGAAGTCAAGATTTTCTCAAAAAATTCTTAGTTTGTTATCATCTGAGATTTCTTTTTCTTCTCCTTCTCCAGTGAGACACCTTTTTCACTATTGACTATTTTAGGTTCAATCATAAACTTACTGCCTAAACTTACCTGTAAATAAATTATTCTTGTGTTTGAAATGCATGGGTAGTCATGATCTTTTCATGTGTGCTTACCTATAAAAATATATTTAAATATATCTTTGTAGCTTTTTAGGTAATAGTGTTCTTTTTAATTGTGGTTACCTTCTAGGAATTGCCTTTTGCAATCAATGGTACTTCTTAACTGTACAACATTGTGTTACCTTCAATCTACACCTAAAATGTATCCGTGACCCCCAAGAGGTCTCCCGTATATCTCTGATCATAAGACCCCACGGATTATAAGCTCTTTTTAACCCGATTTTGTGACATTTATGTTTTTTGGCATGGAGTAGGCCTTCAGAATAGTTGCGCCTGTGAGCGCCGTGCTTGCAAGTAACAAAGCAACCGCGCTAAGACTTGATTAGAAAGTGCGTCCACAAGTGCAACAGCCATGACAGTCAGTTTAGGAACAAAGCGACCGCACTAAGAAAAGGCCTTCAAAGAAAAAGCCTTCAGAAGAGTTGCGCCCGAGCGTGTGGCACGCGTGCTAAGGCTGTGACTTTGTCACGTTTGATCCCAATCGACCGATCGGAATCGGTGACAGAATTTTTGGTGAAGGACCATTTTGTATTGGACTTGACTTTGTTGGCACAATAGCTGGCAATCGCAAGCCGATTGCATCCGATAGGGCAATAGTCCGATCAATTTTTCCCGACATGTCATTTTTTTCTCGCCACGTCATGGTTTTCTTCTCCACGTCAACTTATTCTTCTCCACGTCTGTGTATTTCCTGCCACTTTCAATCATTCTACGTACTTACGCGTAATATGTCCATAGGAAAACCGATTGGTTGATTGGACGTCGAGGCAAAAATAGCGTCCAATTGGAGTTCCGATTGGACTGGTGGACTGTTGGACTGGTGGCAGAACCGATCAACCAATCTAAAAAATGAGCTCAATTGGATTGGACGCATTCATTGTCACCGATTCGCAGTATCGATCCGCCTATCGGGCTAGTGGGACTCACTCGGATCTGATCTGATCGGTCCATAGGGCCTACAAAGTCCCAGCCTAACTGGCTTCCACTGTTAGGCCCTGTCGATTGCAAAAAAAATTTAGGAGCAATAACCCAAAAACGTACGTCTGTTTTCCTCTCTTCTTGGGGTCAGTTTTTGCTCGCCCCATAGCCGTCCATTGCAAAATATATCTTGTGACGTAAAACGTAAATCTAAATCAGTAGAAATTATCTAGTGTTGCAAAGCGATCGATCCACCAAAATTGGCCATCTCAAATGTTGTGATCGACGACCATTTGCATCATCGACACATCGTCGCATCCATATTCGGCCCCGCTCACGCTATCTTCATTACAGCTTATTCGTAGCCTGTTGACGCTAGTCAGTCTCCCATCTCTCACTCCGCATAACCAGTTCAACGTTGGTATCCAGCTATCGACGTAATGCTGAGGTTTTCGCTGCCCACGCCGCATCTGCTGCAGCCATGCACTTTATAAGTGGCAAGAATGAGTTAAAGAGAGGGTCTAGGTACGGTGCACCAACTAATACTCGGCGGAGATGCACTATTCAAGAAATATACATGTGCCTTGGTACCAAGTACTTTCACAGGGCATACCGTATGAGTTATGAATCATTTTGGAAGTTACATGAAAAACTAAAGGAGGGCATTGTACTCGCGCACACACAGTATTTGAAAAGATGAAGAGACAGAGAAGAGTGCAGCGTTCTCGTAGCAGTGTCTGTGGCCGCCGCCGGCTCAATAGCCCTGCCCCACCACCAAATGGCAAAATTGAGAGTGAAGTGCGGTTGGCTTGTGCATTGAGGTACTTTGCTGGAGGGTCTCCATACGATATTATGGCCAAATATGGCGTGTCTCACAGTGAAGTGATGAACAGTGTTTGGTATGTGGTTGAAGCGTCAAACAATCAGAGTGATTGGTACATTTCTTATCCCGAAAGTCATGAAGAGCAATTACGAATTGCAAGGGAGTTCAAAGTTAAGAGTTCTGTTGATTTTGAATGGTGTGCTGGTACAATTGATGGAATTATCATATGGATGAATAGACCTACATTGAAGGAGGCATCTAAAGTGGGTGTAGATCAACAAAAATTCTTCTGTGGTAGGAAGCACAAGTTTGGTTTTGATTGTCAGGCGGTATGTGATGTGCGTGGAAGGTTCTTAGACATATCAATCACCCAGGTTACATCCGCGACAACAATATCCCTGGCACGATTGCCTAAATTCATGGTAGTGTGGGAGAACAAATCCCTCCACCACCATGCCAATTTTGTTACATTTTTTGACACAACACGACGTCACGAGAATTCACCGTTTTTGATATTAGTAAGTTGTTTGAAAGACAATTTCACTTGTTTTATCAATCTGCATCGCCGCCTCATGAATTGTGTTGTTTCTTTCTCCTTTGGCTTCCTCCATTTTGTCCTGTTACTCGAGAACTTCAGTAGGGGGTGACTGAGGCATAATATCCAAATTATTAGGTGAGTTGTCTGCCTCCTCCAACTTTCGTTTCAACTTGTCCCTCTTCTCCTTGCTTTTTTGATTATATTCCCTATCTGCCTCTCAATCAAGCGGGGTTACGTTTTTGGCGGCGGTGCTTGTGCCTTTGGAGCAGCAATAGGGAGTGCTTTCTTAAACACTGTGCAGGAAAAGGGCGAGAAGGATTTTGTTGCTGCAGAAAATTTGAGAACAATGGGGAAGGGGAACAATGAACAATGTGCATTCATCGCTGCCAATGAGTGAGCTGAGCTAGCCAAGCTGAAGGAAGGCGGCAGGAATGAGTTATTTGGGAAAAGACAAAAGGAATGATTGCGGGATCCACTGCTCGCCTCAGATGAGACACAGCAGAGGTGCAGAAGGAGTCCTATTATTGACAGGCTGACTTATTGTTTTTTATATTGCATCAGTAAATAAATTAAATAAAGATGAATTCTACATGAAATATTTGATTTGTGGTGAATTCTTCTTTATGGACTATTTGTGTAGTTATTTTCCTCACAAGAAACCTCTTCTGGTAAGACAAGGTCCTTTTTGCATAGCTCCACTGCAGGCTCATTGCAATGGCTGCAATTCTGCCGATGCAGGCATTTTAGCCATGGCCTTCAGCACCACATATCCCTCAACATGTTAGGAGTGAGCCCATATAGTGTTGACATGGGTTTTCACAGCTCAGGACGAAGTTACAGTTGATGTAACATGAAGGCTCGGTGTGGCGGAGATGTTTTTTTGTGTGACCCTACAACTTCAGTCAGAAATTTGAAGTGGAAGATGATGTCAGAGACCCGTGATGTCATATATCAAAATGATCAGCAGAAGGTGAGGAATTGAAGTGTTACTCACAAAAATGGTGAGCGGACGACGTGGAAAAAGTTATGTTTTGTCAAAGGAAATCAGCGAGAATTGTTATTTTTTTGTTACAAAATGGGGTGTGTCAAGACTACACTTAAACTCGTAGACACGCAGCGATCGGCAATATTATTCACGACGATGGCTGAGATTGGCCTGGAAATCAGTTTTTTTTCACAGGCAAGCATATACTCCAACCTTGCCTGTGACACAAAAAACAGACCCTTCAGGACGACGGACAGGGAGCAAAAACGAAGGTCCAGAAGTACGTTTTTGGGTTATTGCTCCTAATTTTTTTTTGCAATGGACGGGGCCTTAAATTATCTTTATTCAACAAAACAAGACTTTTTTTTTTTGAGGGGCTCCAACAGCTGCTAAAAACTCTTGCAGTGGCTAATTGTAGTTTAAAATTTTGTCTTTCGGTCGGAATCGCCGAAATTAAATTAGTTCGCGCTCCGAGACAGGGTGGGATATCTAAAAGATCCGTTGAGAAGTAGCGAGAAATCATCGTATTCCGACCGACGAATCGTTTGTGATATGGAAACTAGGTGTTATTGAGAGAAACAAGTCGACAAGGAGCCGTTGAAGAAGAAAGGAGAATACCAGCCAGAACCAATCTCAGAGACTAGACTCCTTCCTTGTACCATAGATTTTGGCCGGACTGGGCAGGACGCTATGATAAGAGCCATCTCATGATTGTGCATGGTATCGTATGGTACGATACAGTACAATACGATACGATATCGCACTTTTAGCGTTTAATGAGTTAAAAATGACGGTTAGGACTTTTTTTGTGTCACTCGTAGTGTAGCTCATTCTCGCCCGGAGGTTGCTCAACGCAAAACACGCGCTCTAATCGGTGCAACAGCTGTGTAATAGATAATTGGATATAATTGGTTCCGAGCCGACCAACGAGAGATAGTGTAGCGCGCGATCGTAGGGGTTGCGAATAACAATTCAAGCGGAGCGCCCGCCAGAACCAAACCCTTATTTTCCTCGCACCTCTGTCACCATGAGCGACTTCCCCACGACAACCAGCGAGAAACCCAAAACTAACGCCCGATTCCTTCTTGGTCTCGTGGCCCTGTTCCTTGGAGAACTCCGAGATGGTCTCACCATGATCAACATGCAGTCGGCCTTCCTCATCGTGTCGAAGCACTACTCCGAAAAACAGGCGGGCATTTTGTTCTTCGTCTTTGGCATGAGTCAATTCTTGTTCCAGACCCCGGCGGGGTACATCATGGACTACACGGATCGCAAAGTACATTGGCTGGCATTAGCAAGCGTGGTCACGACGGCGTTGACGCTTTTGACGGCGACTACCGCCAAGGAGTACGGGGAAAATTTAGGTTTCATGGTCTTCATTAAGTTCCTCCAGGGAGGCGTCACTGCTTTGATCCCCCCCGGTCTGAACAGCATAACTCAGGGCATCGTGGGCAGTGTCGGCATGACGAAGCAAGTTTCCAACAACGAAATGAGGAATCATTTTGGCACTGCAATCATTGTGCTCACTGGATCTCTCATCGCATTTTTCACATATCCCGACATTGGCATTCTTTTTATTGTCAGCCCGATTGCTTGTGTTGGTGTCATCTACTTTCTTTTGAAGATTCGTCCCGAAGACATCGATCATGATGCTGCTCGTGGACTTAAGCTGACTAGCGATACGCCAGATGACGGAAAGAGTGTCGTCAGTACACAATACAAGTTGACAAGTCCAGATGGAGGCGCCAAGTTGGACAACACCCCTTCCTTCAAATTTGGGTTTGGTCAACAAAATCAGGAAACAGATGCTGCAGTACCCCACGCTGCTACACCGTTTGATGTGCTTCGTGATACTACATTATTGACATTTATCATCATTGTCTTCCTTTTTCACACTTCAAATGGAACAGTACTCCCCTTGGTGATGCAAACTCTGGCTATAGGGGAGGGCCGCACAGGCATCCTCATGTCCGGACTTTGCATTATTGTTGCACAAATTTTCATGGTTGCCAGTGCGAAGATATGTGGTGACTACTCTGGTAAATGGGGGCGAAAATCTCTCTTTCTCATAGGACTTTTCTCTGTCCCTGTGAGGTGCTTCATTCTTTATGTCTTGAGCGGAATAAAGAACTCGCAGGCAGAAACATCCGTGTTCCTCTCAGTTATCATTCTTTCTACGCAAATTCTCGATGGCGTTGGCGCTGGTGTCTTCGGGACAATGTATATCCTTGTAACCTCAGATATTTCTGGCGGAACAGGCCGCTTCAGCCTCACCCTTGGCTTGACAACTGCTGCCATGTCGATTGGAGGTACCGTCTCGGGATATTTGGGCCAAGCGTTAGCCCAAGATTTGGGTTACCAAAAGGCCTTCGTTATTCTAGGTGTCCTTTCACTTGTGCCTGCTCTGGGATATTTGGTGTTCATGCCTGAAACATTGTCATCTGCGGAAAAGGCTAGCAATGTTCAAATGACTGCAATTGACGAGGCAGCTGAAAATGAGGAGGGGAGTGATCAAAAGTCCAAACAACCATCCTTTGTTTAGGAATCATGATGTGCATTCTGTATAGGTCGTGATAGTTGTTATGAAAACGAGGCAAACTTAAGACTGCCTTGAGAAATGTTGCTGTATTGCTTGATAGAAATAATGAGCGAGATTTAATGTTAATTTTATACCTCTAAGGCACTCCTCAATCTCTACATTACATATCCAGATGTGATTCTGCCATCTCCAACTTCTATCACGGTGCCAGATATAAACTTAGTTTTGCTTGCCTGGACACTGGACAACTTGGAAACTTTCACAACCAGAAACTTGTTCTCTCAATTCAAAATTATCTGTCATAGTATCCTTAATTAAAGAAACTAGTTGTTTTAAGTGGCATTATGAATCTGCGTGCTGAATGAAATAGTGACAGCAGTAGATAAAAATTCAGAGAACCATTGAAGCATCACTGACTTTACATTGTCAATGAAAGCACAGTCCAAAACTACTACTTGAGTAATACATCTATTTATCAACTTGCTGCAATATTCTGCTTTGGCCTAACAACATCCCTACTTCTCCCAAACACTCCTTCTTATACAAAAATATGGACAACCGCTCTTTTATTTTCTGTCGGCAATAACACATACTAAGTTAGTTCAATTTTTTGACTGTGCCTTGTATCCAATGACCCAGCCTGCAAGGCTATTAGTGTGTTGCAACTACATTCAATCCATTCAACCAGCAAAACACAGTTGCTTGATTCATCACCACTGACTATATCAGTGGGATTCAAGAGGCGTTATGGTGTACTATTTACCCAGAAAGCTGTGGTACAGACACAATACAGGACAATTAAGAATGTAAAAGCAATAATCTATAATAATGTGATTGATTACAATTGATTTAGATATTTTGATGATTTGAAATGATCACTGACCACACATATTATTCTTGTATGCAAATGCTAAACTAAGCACTGAGAGGCAATGGAGGGGGAAGTGATGTTTAGTGAGCTGAAGTGTCTAATTCTCATCATCATTTGTTGCGCAAAATGAACTTTCAAAATCTCCTCGTCAAATGGAAAGCTTGTATTGCATGTGATGCTTCCATGATAAGATTCCCATCAAGATTGTTTATTATCCTCCTCACTGCAGCTTTGTCCATCTTGATGGACTCCTAGTTGAAGTTTGAAGTCCCTCGTCATGCAATTGTCTACTCTCATCCAATTCTCAACATTTGGGAGCAAGAAGGTGAGATCCTCTTTGTGATCAGTCGTAGCTTTGTTCCACTTCCACTTGGCAATATTCATACTCCTCTTTTCCATGTCCATCATGCGCTGCCAGTCAATCAATTTCTTAACTTGCTCATCAGTTGGATCATTGCCTTCAAAATGAGTAGCAATGACAATGCTTTGGCATTCCTCTTGGGAACGACATGGCCTTCAGATTCTTTGCACTGACTGTCTTGAGCTCTGCAATTTGTGCATTGTCATGGTGGTGGCTTAACTCCAGGGCCTAGAAGGCATCATTTGAAGTAATGTGATCACCTCCAATTGCATGCAACCTCCGTCAACTAGTATGAACGAGGACTGGATTGATAAGCTGATTGCATAATGATCATGTGAGTATGGTACTGTCCTTTTTATGATTGGAGACGACTTTTGCCATTTTGATCATGGTCTTCAAGATATGATGTCTGCATCTTGTGGTGGGGCAGTAGACATATCAGTCACATATCAAAAGTGTCCCTCAATTCAATGATAGACAACAGACTCTTCTTGAGGTTGGGGCAGATGATTTCAAAACAAAGATCAGATTGTATGTGTTGTGGCAGTGGGAAATTCTTGCTCTATTAGCTGATAAATTTACACTCACACCTGTGACACGGAAGGCTGATGGCTGGGTAAAGGTTGAGTATGAGCATCCAGGCAGAGACAGCTTCGGCCACAGTGGGATCAGCATCCTCACCCTTTGTGAGAGTATTTGGGCAGGATAGCAATAGGAATGACATGGATCTGCACTGTAGACACTGCAAGTGGGTACTTGTTACAAAATTGAGTTGGAAAGAGAGAGGAGTTGTTTTATTATCAATGTCTTAAGTTATTCTATTAACATGAGAAAACCCCGTCACCAGGAGTACTGTTGATCTTGGAATGCTCTTTGAAAATAAAAAAAATAATCGTGACAGTTCAATTTGCATACTTAAATACCAGGGGCAGGAATGGTTGAAGGGGGCAGTTATATGGAGCCTCCTGGGTCCGTCAGACGAAACCAAGTTAGTTAGGTGTTTCGTCTGACAAAACGGATCGAGGGTATGTTCAAATACAGATGTGAATATAAGATAAAAGGTATCCCATTTTGCTTCCAATCTGACCGGAGATCGTTTGAACTAAACTTACGAATTAATATTTGTTATCTATATATTTAAAAAACAGATTGTGTTCCAGGTGTGCTAAGGCTATGTGGTAAATGTGAACAATGCATTACCTCTGTACAGGTTTTTGATTCCCTCTTTTGTCTTTTTTCAATGCAAGATTTCGTCTTACGAATCCATGTTTACTAGTGTAAGCATGCAAATTTTTTATTTCTCTAAGACTTTCGATTTCGTCTTACGAAACCATGTTTACTAGTCTAAGCACACATTTTTTTTATTTCTCTAAGACTTTTTGGTGATTTCTTCTGACGAAATGTGTTTTTGATTTGAATTTGTTTTTAAATCTAGTGGATACCTTTTCTTGAAAATGGTGTCAGTTGGACATCTAACTGACACCTAACTGACAAAAATGCTTCGTCTGACGAAGTAGTTTGTTTCGTCTGATGGACCCAGCAACTTCCTGGAAAACCTGTTTTTTGGCAATAAAATGTATCCAAGTAACACCAAGTGGTCTTTTTTTCTCGGAACGGAGAAAAAATACTCCGCCCGACATGCAGAGAAGACTCTGAGAATCCACGACTACCTGGCTTCGGTGAAACTGAGTGACACCAAGTGACACCAAGTGAAACCGAGTGACACCAAAGTGAAACCGAGTGACGTAACACTGAGTCCAAGTGACACCAAGTAAAACAAGACTTGAAATAAAAGTAAGAACAGTGTAATGGTTATCTAAATAAGTCAAATTTAGACGAAACGTGTGACACCAAGTGAAACCGAGTGACAACACGTGAAACCGAGTGACACCGAGTGACGTGACACTGAGTCCAAGTGACACCAAGTGAAACCGAGTGACACCAAGTGAAACCGAGTGACACCAAGTGAAACCGAGTGACACCAAGTGAAACCGAGTGACACCAAGTGAAACCGAGTGACACCAAGTGAAACCAAGTCACTCGGTTACGTGAACAAGTAAGGCCAAGTCGGAGAAACGGACTAATTTTGAAATTTTCCTTATCCCGAAGTACCCGAGCGTGACACCGGGTCACACCGAGTCCGTGGTTTTCCAGGAAGTTGCAGGGGGCTCCATATAACCGACCCCAATGCGCAGAAGTGAAATTGCAGGAACAGGAAAATGAGGGAACTGTAGTCTACATGGGGAAAATTGGAACTTATTGTCCTTTTACATCATACCATACAGTAAGGACACACTTTTATGGGCCTACACTTTTATTGGCGTCATGGATTTAATGCCATATTTTGGCAAGTACACCACTTTTGGCGGGAAATGAATTTACCTATGTACCTACGTACTGACATAGGCCAATTATCTACTCTAAAACAGTACTCTAAGAGTACCTGAAAGATACCTTTAATTTCTTAGGAGATGCTGGACATCCCCCTAAGTTTTGCAGTCTTGCTAAATAGCAAGAATTGTTTCATTACCCAAAAATACCATTTGGGACAAGGTGCTCTGAGTCAGGAAATACTGACACAGAATCCACATCACTTGAAGATGAAGTAGAGATCCATCACTGTAAGATACAAGAGAGCTCTCACTGTGTCTTTAGCACTGAAATGTACCAGTTCTACAGGGATCTCTACATAGTTTCGTTTTGCCAAAATGAAGCATGTTTGCTTCATCATGGTTCATCATGGTGGATTGTTAATTCACAATATGATCTAAATTAACTCACAAAATAACAAAGCTGAAAGGCCCACGTCAAGATTTTTAATACTTTTCAGCTTAGGTCACTATCGATCGATAACCTACTCGAGCGAATTTTTTTCTGGATCGTCTGTCCAGCTCCACACTGCCTTCGACCGTCCGTCATCGTACCGACTTACGTCAAGTCCTGCTTCGTCGCGTCTGTCTTCCGTCAGTCGAGCGTTCAACGTCCAGGTGATCGCTAGTAGAGCCATCGTCTATTGAGCGACGGTAAGTAGTAGCGCCACGTCAGCCCTACGAATCCCGCCGTCAAGATTCGTGAGAAGCGTGTCTCGTTTGAGTGCGCCCCACCACGAAGCTCCTACAAGACCCTTTTCTTAGGTACAAGTCTCGGAGCAGCCCTCTCAAGAATGGCCTCGGAGAAGATTGCGCCCATCGGGCTTAAACACCAAGAATGCGAGCGCGGAAGGGGTGGCGAAAGCTCCCATCCGGTATGTGCCAGACCGGGACCCAGTCCAAGAAGCCTTGGATCTTAAGCCCGAGTCCCTCAAGTGCACCCTCGCGAATGGGTCAGAAACCCGAGTCACGGTTTGGTCCGGACACGGTACCAACGAGCAGTTCATACTGCACGTGAACAAGGCGTACAGTACCGCCAAGAAAATGGGGTTAATTCCCGCCTGCGACGAGGCCGAAAAGGCTTATGACTCGAAAAAGGTCGAGTGGAAGGCTGTTCTACGTGAACTCGCCGATGACCCCCTCAGTAAAACTGCTAAGGAAGCGAAGACTGCAGAGTCTCTTTCCCTAAAGGCCGACATGCTCGCCTTGAAAGCAAAAATGACCGACTCGGCCCTAGAAGTTTTTCAACTCTACGCCAACCTCCTCACTGAGGAGGCACGTCAGCCCTGGGACTTAATCGTCAAGGAGCAGACGGAGTCAAATCCCTTTCACGACATCTTCGAGTCGAAAGGAAGAAGTCACCGGGCAAGACGTCCGAGTCATTCGGAGGTGTCAGTTACTCCACCTCCAGTCTTGTTTCGCACATGACGCAGGCGAAAATTTGAGATTCTATATCTCTAATTGCCTCAAGAAGCCCAACAAGGTCAAAATTCGTCAGTTTGTTCAGCGCCATGCAGCTGAACAACTACATCGAAGACCTCCCGTGCCTGTACTACAGCCCTAGTGCTAGTGCAATGACGCAACAGGTCTACTCCTTCACCGATTCGGAACTCGCATGCCACATCTTGCGCATGTGTCCGTTGAAGTGGCAGGACCAGTACCACTTGCTGGAAAAATGCTATCCCGAGGGGTTAAGCCTCTATTGCTCATTCTCGAGCGTATTGAGGTGGCACACCCAGTGGATGAGAAGCAGTCAGCGGCTAAGCCTGCAAAGGCCCAAGCAGCAGACCAGCCCTCCAGGAAGTCCTCGCTAAGCGGGCGCATTCCCAGGAAGCCCAGCAAGTATGCCCGCGACGGAGTATACTCGCGTCGAGAAGAACTGCGAGCTGTGCAAAAGCATGGGGCGCACACACCACGCATAACACCGCGGAGTGTCGCCGCTACAACAAAGACGGGACTCCTACACGCGGAGCTTCCGGCGCGCCGCACGAAAGTCTCGTGAGGACAACCGCGCTAAGAAGTCCTACGCACAGGTCGTGAGCGAGAATGGAGAAACTCGAGAAGTCTCTCAAGAAAGCCAACAAAAAGGCAAGAAACGCCGCCGTCAGTACGAAAGTGACAGCGAATCTGACTCCTCCTGAAGTGATGGGTCAGGTAGTACCGGGGAAATTCCTGTATGTAGTAAGAAAATTAAAACTAGCCATGAGTTAGAATGTTATACTACCCCTGGTCCGATTAAAACTACCAGTACACAAAAATTAGAATTAAATCAAAAAAATTTAATTAAGGATTATTCGAGTCCCTTGTTGGACGCAACTTTGAAAAATCTCAAGGACACTTCGAACTTATCCACTAAGAAACAAGTAGAGCCAAACTCAAATTTGGACCCTCTACCCAAAACACAGCCACCACACACACTCCCTCCACAAAAATCAGTGGATTCAGTGACAGCAGTGTTAGCTGTGCAAAAGTTAGCGACCGGAAGTCAGTCCTCGACAAAACTCAAACACTTGTCTAGGAGTCGCAAAAACAACTTCTTGAGAGTACTATTAGACACTGGTTCTGATGGTGACCTCATGTTCCATGAAAAAGGAACCACCAAACGCTTTCCCTACTTGGCTAGGCAGGTGTCAAAGTCTTGGCACACGTCGAATGGGTGCTTCCAAACCAAAGGAAGAGGCGAAGTCACACTAAAATTCATAGACTACTCCAACAGCAAGGAATACACAGTTCAACCAGATGTTGTCGAGTATGATGGAAAAAGATGGCAAAGCCAGCGTTTGACCTCATCTTAGGTGTAAAAACACTAAGTGAGCTTGGAATTGTTCTGGATTTTCGAACAAAGGATATTACCATTGATGAGATCATCTTGCCGATGAGAGACATCAACAGTCTGTCAACTAGCTCTAAGATTGAAAAAGCTTGGTCAGTTAACCACAGCATGATTCATGAACCACGTAGTACTGAGGAAGCCACTCAGCGTGCCGTTCACATCTTAGATGCAAAATATGAAAAAGCAGACCTCCAATCAGTTGTTGACACCAACTGTCCTCACCTCAGTTTACAAGATCAAAACAAGTTGTTAGAGCTCCTCCGTAAATACGAGGACCTCTTTGATGGTACACTAGGTGATTGGAACACAGAGCCTGTCTCCTTTGAACTAAAGGAAGGTGCCAAACCATATCATGGCAGAGCTTACCCAGTACCACACTCACTCAAAGAGACTCTCATGAAAGAGCTCAAAAGACTGTGTGACCTGGGAGTACTAGAGTGGCAGCCCGCATCTGAATGGGCTTCCCCATCATTCATAGTACCAAAAAAGACCAGACTGTACGCTTTCCTAAGTGATTTTAGAGAAGTAAACAAAAGAATAGTTAGAAAACCATTCCCGTTACCTAAAATTAGTACAGTCATGCAAGAGCTAGAAGGATTCACTTTTGCGACGGCCCTTGATTTAAACATGGGCTACTACACCATTAGATTGGATCCAGATGCATCCAAAATCTGCACCATTATATTTCCATGGGGTAAATACTCTTACCTCAGGTTACCAATGGGGATTGCAGGTTCTCCTGACATTTTTCAATCAAAAATGACGGAGCTAATGTCCACCCTTGAGTTCGTACGAGCTTACATTGATGATCTGTTATGCATCACCAAGGGAACCCTGGAAGACCACCTGGCTAAATTGGAATTGGTCCTCTCCAGACTGCAAGATGCGAACTTAAAAGTTAATGCGCGCAAATCAAACTTCTGTGCCATAGAAACAGAATATCTTGGGTACATCCTCTCACGAGATGGTATAAAACCACAACCCAAGAAGGTACAGTCGATACTTGCACTGACACCGCCCAAAAATGTCAAAGACCTCCGTAGATTCCTTGGCATGGTCCAATACTATCGAGATCTTTGGGCAAGACGCAGCGAAATGCTTGCCCCACTCACAAGCCTCGTCGGCGAGTGTGGTCACACCAAGAAGTCCAAACTCCTCAAGGTAAAAAGAAACCATGGAAATGGACTAACGAACATCAAAAGCATTCGATGATGTAAAGGCCACTATTGCAAAGATGTGTCCTTGGCCTACCCTGATTACTCAAAAGGGTTTGAGATCTATACTGATGGATCCAAGAGACAACTTGGAGCCGTCATTACTCAGAGCAACCGCCAATAGCTTTTTCAGCAGAAAACTCTCTGTCTGTCAGCAAAAGTACAGCGTAACCGAAATTGAACTTCTAGCCATTGTTGAGACACTCAAAGAGTTCAAAGGGATGCTGTGGGGCCAACGAATTGTAGTCTACACAGACCACAAGAACCTCATGCAAGATGCACTCGGATTGACCTGTGACAGGGTTTACCGCTGGCGTTTACTGCTAGAGGAATATGGTCCTGAAATCGTGTACATCAAAGGAATCCACAACACAGTTGCGGATGCGATTTCACGCCTTGACTTTGGTCCAGCAGTGGACATCAAGGAAAACTGGATGACCTTCACAAAATGCTGGTGTTATTACATTAAGCAATCAGAAGAGGACTCATCACCAGACAACCACTCAGACCTCATGAACTTTGTGTTTGCCAACCGCAGCGAAGAGAATGCAATATATCCCCTGACAGTTCGGGAGATTGCCGCAGCTCAACACACGGATAAAACGCTGGACAAACTCAGCCTGCTTGAGAAGTACAAACCTCAGCTGGTAGAAAATGTTCAAGTACTGTGCAAAGATGGCAAGCTTGTCATCCCACAGGAACTCCAGCAGCGAGCAGTACAGTGGTACCATCACTACCTGCAGCATCCGGGGACTACTCGCCTCGAAGAGACTCTTCGCGCTGCGATGTATTGGAAAGGTTTGCGACGCTCTGTTCGCACCTTCGTCAAAAATTGTCATAAATGCCAAGTCAACAAACGACGCCAACGTAAGTATGGTAAATTACCTACAAAATTGGTTGTTTCCAACCCCTGGGAAGTACTCTGTGTGGACCTAATAGGACCATACACCCTCAAGGGCCAAGACGGCACTGAAATTGACTTTATGTGTGTCACAATGATAGATCCAGCAACCAGTTGGTTCGAGATTGTGGAACTACCGGTTACAGAAGTGACTTCTGTTGCTCCCACGGGTAAAAGGGCCGCAAGGGTACTAACACACATAATAAACCTAAGGAAGCTTACTTTGATAAATCATCAGCACAGGTAGGCTCCTTAGTTAACAAGATCTGGTTTAGCCGTTACCCACGTTGTCAAGTAATCATTTACGACAATGGAAGCGAAGTTCAAGCTCAATTTCAAACCTTATGTGATTCATACGGTATCAAGCGTAAGCCAACCAGCATCAAGAACCCTCAAGCAAACGCAATACTAGAACGGATGCATCAAGTAATCATGACAATGCTCCGTACCACTGAATTAGACATGGCCAATACAGTGACACCTAGTGACATCGCAGACTTCCTCACAGATGCTGCATGGGCCGTTCGCTCCACATACCACACAGTACTCAAAGCCTCTCCAGGTGCAGCAATATTTGGTAGGGACATGCTGTTTGACATTCCCTTCCTGGCTGACTGGAACAAAATAGGAGATCACAGGCAACGCCAAACCGATCGCAATACCGAACGTGAAAACAAGTCTCGTCGATTGGGATTACAAGGTTGGTGACAAAGTACTTCTTCGCAAAGAAGGTATCCTCCGCAAATCTGAAAGCAAATACCATAAAGATCCTTGGACTATATCTACAGTCCATACGAATGGTACAATCAGGGTTCACCGCGGAACAAAATCAGAACGATTGAATATTAGGAGAGTAACACCATACTTTGACACTGCAGACACTTAAAAACAAATACTGTCAGTTAATCACTCTAAAACTCCTCTCTCCACAAACACTTACGCTTACAACCTTTACTGTGAGTCACTACAAAGTCGGAACGCCTTGTCATATACAAGTGTTTTCCATTACAACAAAAGCCTGATGTTTTTCCTTTCAATGAAAAGGTTTTTTTACACGACTCACCTGATTCTCCATTCGTGGGGCGAGTGACATAGGCCAATTATCTACTCTAAAACAGTACTCTAAGAGTACCTGAAAGATACCTTTAATTTCTTAGGAGATGCTGGACATCCCCTAAGTTTTGCAGTCTTGCTAAATAGCAAGAATTGTTTCATTACCCAAAAATACCATTTGGGACAAGGTGCTCTGAGTCAGGAAATACTGACACAGAATCCACATCACTTGAAGATGAAGTAGAGATCCATCACTGTAAGATACAAGAGAGCTCTCACTGTGTCTTTAGCACTGAAATGTACCAGTTCTACAGGGATCTCTACATAGTTTCGTTTTGCCAAAATGAAGCATGTTTGCTTCATCATGGTTCATCATGGTGGATTGTTAATTCACAATATGATCTAAATTAACTCACAAAAATAACAAAGCTGAAAGGCCCACATCAAGATTTTTTAATACTTTTCAGCTTAGGTCACGTACACACCTTTATTGGCATCTTTTGCGAGGTACACTGCATGTGTTAGGCCCAGTGCTTGGTAATTTGCAATTGCCAAGCAATTGCAAAAATGGGCAAAAATCACATTGCAAATCCTTGTTGACGTTTGCATTACCAAGGAATTGCAAATAATTCCTCGACAATGTCGGTTTAGCTCGGGATTTCTGCAACGACCTCTTGTTTGGCATCAATTCTGTTGTGTGACACCTCTGATTCGCATCAATGGAGCGTATACCATGTCCGTTTGGCATCAATTTTTTCGTTCGACAGTACAGAACAGTAGTCATTTGTAAAATAACTGAGAAATTACAATTCCTTAGGAATTGTAATACAGATTTAATATCTTCGTGATTACAATTCCTTAGGAATTTCAATATCGTCCAGGTTTTTTCGCCATTATAATTCCTTGGGAAGAGAACACTGACCCAACATAAGATATTAATTTACGTAGGGATTGGTACAATTAATATCCTTGTCAGTTGAATGCGTTTCGGCGCCAAATTTGGCAAACAACTACATCCAAACTGTCAAGTCTCGCAAAATTCAAATGCAATTCGGCTGTCGACAAAGAATTGTTCTGCGTATTCCTAAAAAATGCAATTCCTTGGCAGTGCAAACGTCGACAAGGAATTGCAAAGTGGAGTTTGCAATTGAGGGCAATTGCTTGGCAATTGCAAATTACCGAGCATTCGGCCTAACACATGCCCATAGATGCCCATAAAAGTGTGTCCTTACTGTAGCTTATTGGCTGAATACATAGGGACTATCGTAAAAAATTAAAAACTATTCCCTCAAACAGACTATCGCTGAAAAAAAAATGTCGAGAACACGACAGGCATTCTGTTTGATCGTTTGTCCCTACATCGAAATCTCTCTTCACGAAGCTCAGGGGGTACAATCGTTCTTAAAAGCAATCGGTCTTGTATGTATGTGGTCTCTCATTTTCGGTATTTTCGGTATGATATTCTTGGTAAGATAATAAGGTAAGTATGATGTAGTGCTTATTTTTTTAGGGGGCGGCGCAACGGACATTGGTTCCATACATAGCGAACCGCGAATCAAGAAATGGAACTTGACGGAAGACAGTCCGATGCCCGGTCTTCTTCCCAGTTTTCATAGGTTGTTCTTCTAGTGACATTGAAGCAATAACATGCCTCTCACCGCAGACAGCGAAGACGTCAACGACGATGAGTTCTTTGGCGCTATGAGCGCAGCTTCCTCCTCGCAACCGCCACGCCCAGACTCATGGGGGAAAAACAAGTCATCTCCGTCTGGAGCGAACAGTGGATTCAGAGTCTACAATCCAGTTGAAGATAGTTTCGAAGGGTGGCCGGCAGAGCCGTCTTTTGAGAACGACTCAAATGCAGCAGAATCGAACGAACTTGATTCGTTCCGCGAAAACTATTCCTCGAGTCACGTCGCAGCTGCTGTCTCCACAGATAATCGCCTTCGAGACAATGACGGACACGATCGTTCCCTTTCCTCAGCGAGAAATACCCCCGGTGAAACCCAGGACGACACCGCGCTAGCCCGGGCGATTGCAGAGCAAGACCTTCCCCCTGGAGTGTCTGCGATTGAGCAGCAAGAGGTCATGATGAGATTGCTCACGCAGCAGTTAAGAAGAGGAGATTGGTCAACTGGGGATGAGGGAAGTTTACCACCCGAGTTGGAGCAAAGGCTTAGAGAGTGAGTAATGCATTCCATGTCGTTTTTTGTTTCTTTCTTAGATGTTAGATTTCAATCTTTGGGTTCCATTGCGCCCAGTTTTCAGTTCGCCCAGAGAAAGAGAAGAGAAACTTATGGTGAGTGTTCTTACTCGAAGCTTTCTTGTGGAAAAATTGTTGTTTTTTCTAATGCGCACCTTTTCATTTGTTTTGCAAGGGGATGAGAGGCCGTGGGGGATTCTGGGTTTATATGACCATCTAGGTGAGCGGTCAAGTTGATTTTCTCTGAGTGACTGTCACCCGGTCAACGGTTGTTTCTTATGCCGCTGTCACTGTGTTTCATAAAGCCGGAATACGAGTTGACGTAGAATGGGCGGAAGATGCAGCGTGGAGACGGGCACACAAAGAACCCTATTTGAGTTGGGCAGACTTTCAGCAAACGAGGGACACAGGCTGGAATCGTCCTTTCTTCACCTACATTTTGCTCGTCGTGTGCACAGTAGTCTTAATCGCAAGTTATGGATTAAACGGGTGGAAGGTAGAACCATTAAGCGTCAATCCGATGATCGGGCCATCCGCGGAAACTCTTTTACGCATGGGTGCGAAGCAAACATCTCTCATTGTCAATCAAGGAGAATGGTATCGATTATTCAGTCCTATGGTTTTGCATGCCGGGTTGATTCATTACTTCCTAAATATGACGGCTCTTTGGTTCATTGGCAAAGCAGTTGAGCAGTGCCATGGATTTGCAGCAGCAGCAATTATTTTCATAATTCCTGCCGTGGGCGGCACTATAATGTCGGCGATTTTTCTTCCGGAGTACATTAGTGTTGGCGCTTCAGGAGGTATTTTTGGTTTGATCGGGGCATGCATTGCTGACATTTGCATCAACTGGTCCTTGCTCTTTAGCAAGCATGTAAACTCTTCAGATGAAGGAACTCGATTCAGGCATTTGAAAGTGAGATAGAAACAGTCGTCTCCGCTTGTTATTCTTATGTCTCGTGCTCATGCTAGCAAATTCATTCTTCTTAGGTTTTAATGTGGCTTCTGTTTGACATTGTTATCAACTGTCTCGTGGGTCTTACACCATTTGTTGACAATTTCACTCACCTCGGGGGCATGGTTTACGGTGAGAGCTCGTCTTCCGCATCGAGCTCAAGAATATTTTTTACTGTGTACTCACGCATGCCAACTTTTGTTTTAAGGCTTCTTGTGTGGTCTCAGTACGATTGAAAGACTATCCACTGACTTTTTTGGCATTGCAACTTCCACATTGTCTCGGATCCGCAATCTCTTCGTTAGATTTTCGGGGTTGCTACTAAGTGTGGTTCTCATCATGGTCACAACTGCATTGCTTGTTGAGAGTGATGGTGGTGCAAGTCCGTGTTCGAGTTGTCGATATGTTTCATGTGTTCCTTTTCCGCCATGGGCTGGTGAAGACGCGAAATGGTGGTACTGTGATGATTGCTCGCGAGTCACCGCTGATGCCAAGTTAGATTCTAGTGGGTATTACTCCCTTTCATTGACCTGCCCTGATGGGGTCATAGAAGAAATTGATTTGTCTGATGAGCTTGTTACCGATAGGCAGTGGATTCGACGCCAACTTCCAAATTTATGCCGCAAGCATTGTGAGAATCTCTTCGCATCCTAGGCAAAGGGTTTAGATAGCAAATACGGCAATTCTTTACTGAGGAATCGCATTGCTAAGCTAAAATCAACATTATTTAGACGAGCACGTTTACTACTAAATCGAATGTACAACATCAAATTCTCTACAACAGTAGAGGGTCGCAGCATGTCACTAACAACATCCATCAACCTTCTTCACCTATGATCCAGCTCATACAATCGTCGGAGCATGCGCCGCCATACCAGTCTCAGAGCAACAACTTCCTTTGTAGGTCTCATACTCTCCAGTGTGCCTGGCCATTTGCGCCACGACGCAGCACGAGCACCACACTGAACAGCAAAGATCTTCGCACCCATTGCACCTTTCCTCTGGAATGGAATATTTGGCACGAACGTTCTCACGAGTGCGCATCAGTGCGTATACTGACCAGATTGTAAAGAGCATCCCCCCGATGAATTTGAGGGGTGCGATGTAAGCTGGGATTTCGTAGTATGATTTGGAGCCTTCGAGAATTTCTAGGGACATGGAGAATACCGTGTAGGAGACCAGAAGGGCGAGGACTACCTTGAACGTTTTCTTGGTGGATGCATCATAACCGATATCACCGAGCCAGTTGAGGCGCATTCGTTGCATGACTTGGCCCATTCCAACTAGAAAATAGATGGAGATAAGGGTTCCAGTTGAGATTTCTATAGCAATAGGTGAAGCTTATTCAGCGCAAATTAACTAAGGTGAACTCACTCTGAGTGCAGCAACATGCACACCACAAGCTGGGATGGCAAATTCCTGCATTTGCAAGGTCAAATAAGCCATCCTTCCAGCGTCCAGTTGGGATATTAAGCTGAGGTTCTCCTACGGCAAAGTCTGCAGGGAGCGGAACAAGGAAAACTTGTCCTTCTACGACGCCACCTTCGGGCTGCAGATCAATACAGGAGAAAGCGTTAAAAGATTGAGCTATCCATTATCATAGACAGTTATAAACCGGGACATCGGCTATGCCATGTACGCACCACCTCTACGCTGATCGTCTTCTTGTTTCCCGGGGCACCAACTTCCGCCTCGAACACATAACCCTCCGGCAAAGTGCTCGGCGAAATAATGTGGACCTTGACGGGGATGTCTTTGGACTGCTCGTCCACAAATGCTCCTTCCTTGTAGGCCGTCTCTGACATGGTTGTGATAAATTAGTGGGATGGTGTGGATTTTATCTCACGAATTACGCGAAGTGCTCAGTTGGCGGTGAGCTGCGGTGAGATGATTTTTCTCTATGTGGCAGGGTGTTGTCTGTTGTCTTGTCTGCCTACATCAGGCAGAGAGGTAGTCGTTTAGGCGGGACGGAAGCGGAGAATGCCTTCTTCAGTGCGTTGAATACTTGTATCGTGAGAATACTACCTTTGGTCGAGAAAATTCATTTTCCATACGGTTTACTTCTGATTACATTTTATTTGTACTGTACTTGTACAGTGTACAGCTCTTGTACCATACACATCCCTCCATGACATCAAGACCACCCTCTATGAGGGCAAATCATTTATCTAAGACTGGTTGCAGCCATGGATGCCATATTTTCGATTGCTAATTATTTTAGGTGACCGTCGGAGTATACGTTTTCCGTATTTTTAGACACCGTTCTTCGTGGTGCAGACACTGTCATCACTTTTGTGTATGTTAACGGTTGCTAAATTACAAAAGCTACTTCCACCTGGAGGTATTCCACAACAAATGTCATCAACACAGACCAAACCGCCATCTCTTCCCATGCAAACTCCTTGGAATAACTCTGGTTAATTGTCGAGTTTATCAATTCCCAAACGTCGGTAGGAGACTACGTAGCTCATGGAGGCAGGAGGGCAGAACAATCTGTTTGATAATTTTAGCTATTAAGACTGGGTGCAGCCATGGTTGCTAATTTACCCTCTATTCACTATTTTGTCACCTACTTTGCCGAAATGGTAACTAGACCCCTAACTTCCCGTATGCAGCCACGGTGAGAATTCGATAAAGTTGCCAAAAAAATGGCCAACGTATTTATTTTTGGGAACGGGTTCCTTTTCGGGCTGTATTTAGACTGGTTGCAGCCACGGATGCCATATTTTCAGTTGCTAAATATTTTTGGTGACCGTCGGAGTGTACGTTGTCCAAATTTTTAGAAACCGTTCCTGATGATGCAGACACGGTCACCAACATTGATTTTTTACGGTTACTATAGCAATAAAATCAATTACACGTGGAAGCTAGCCCATTATTTTTACCATCGCATCTCTCCACCAGCCAACACCAATTAAAATGCCATCTTCGTCCCACTTCCGCTGGTCTCTTTGCATAGGATAGTCGTTTACCTCAGTCGTTTGGATAACCATGAAGAAAAACATAAGTTCAATGGACTTCAGCTGCTTGACCGCATTCTATAATGCCATCATTCGTGCGTGGGTCTTGACCGCCGTCGCCCTTGTAGATAACAAACACAACCCATCACACATTATGCCATCAAGGGATGATATGGAAGCGTTAGTTGAGGAATTCATCAAGAAATACGACGTCGGGTACATCCTAAGGGATGCGTCTCCCGCTGATACTCTCCCAAATAAGAAGAGGAAGATGGTGGATTATGATAGGCTCAGAGCGTTGCAATGTGTGAGATCAGACTGGTACAGCCCGTACCCAAGATTTGATGATCGTCAGTTTGAACGTACGTTCCGTATTAAGAGAAGCATGGTAGACAGTATACTGTCTAAACTGGTTGAAAATGATTCGTTTTGGGTGCAGTCCATCGATTGCTGTGGGAGGGAATCAATTGACCCAATTGTGAAATTTCTGGGAGCGCAGAAGCTGATTTGTTTTGGTGTATCATTTTCTGCTTTCAAAGATTACTTTCAGATGGGAGAGAGTACTGCTAGGCTTTGCTTAAGAAAGTTGACAAAAGGTATTGTATTGTGCTCTTCAATATCTGATTATTATCTTCGAACCCCATCCAAATCTGACGCCCAAAAAATAGTTGCATTGCATAAGAAAGTTTACAGCATTGATGGATGTATGGGATGTCTTGACGTGACAAAAATTCATTGGGGTGCATGTCCTGTTGCATGGAAAGGCCAATTTGAGGGCAAGGAAGGGTTTCCTACCATTGGACTTGAAGCGGTTTCGGATTACAATCTATGGATTTGGCATAATGCCTTTGGTTTCCCTGGATCTTTGAATGATATAAACGTATGGGATAGATCACCACTGTTGGAGTCCATGTTGGATGGAAGTCATGATGCAATTGATTTCTCTTTCGACATTGATGGTCAACAATTTGATCATTTTTACTACTTAGTCGACGGAATATATCCTTCTCTGTCTCGGTTCCTTGCCACCGTTAACGACCCATTGGATTGTTTCTATGCTCCGAAGCAGGAGGGGTGGAGGAAGTCTATTGAACGTGCATTTGGTATCTTGAAGAAGAAGTTCCTTTCCATTGGAACAAAGTCTGTGTTGTATCATTGAGAAGACATGTTCTATCTTGTTACCGCAACAATTGTAATGCATAACATGATGGTTGAAGTAAGAGTTGACAAAGACGAAGACGAGTCTGAGAACTTTTATGACATTGGAGACATTAATTTTAATGACAGTTGTTTGGAAGAGGAGGAATCGGTAGGCAGTGATGATAGTGCAGAAAGCAATTTAAGTACGGCTGTGGGGAATTATGATCTGTCACATGTCCGTGATGGCAGACTGAAATACGCTATCATCCAGAGGCGGTGGAAAACACTGTACTCAGAGGAAACTTCACTGAGACTACAGGATGCTGTGAAGAAATATGTATTCAAAAAATATTTTGGAGATGATGGAACCTTAAACACAACTGAGTTTGCGGATGACTATGATCCGTTGATTTTTTAAAGTAAAGCCGTCAACTGACTTTTTAAAGTATCACCATGAACATAGTTGCATTTACTCTTTCTTATTTGGTAGTTTTCATTGTTATCATACAAAACAAGCAAATACGTTCAATAAACTCATTTAACAATTAAATTATCTGAACACAAATGTAACAAAGTTTGCGCAGCTCCGCATCCTTCCCGATGCTCTCTAACCAATTCACATTGCATGCATGATGAAACTTATTAAGTCTCCCACAACTACCCTGACAAGTATCCAACGGAGGTCCTCCACCTTCAAACACACATACCGGATAATTGCATTTCTCACAATCTATTACATCTGTATTTCCTTCTTTATGTTCCTCTTCTCCATCCCGTTCTCCACCAGCCGCATTGTTAGATTCAGGTGTAAATGCCTCTGTAGAATAATCAATAGGCGGCAACGCTGGAATCTTGAGTTCACCATCGTCAACATCGAGGTCAGCATCACCACTATGGTCCAACTGTTGAGTTAACTCTTTCTCACGTTTCAATTTTGCCATCCTCAACGCCAGTTCTTCGTTTTCCATCTGCAATCGAAGACGTTTGTTCCTTGCTTGTGCATTGATGAGGTCAAAAACCTCAGAAAAGTACTGTTCACGTAACTCCTGTGGAGCCATGGCCATCACCTGATGGTTCGCCATGGATTGCATAATCTCGTTGGCTTGTGACATCCCTTCCTGGATTGTTTTCAGTGATGAGCTTGTGTCCTTTTGTTGAATGATGGATTTAGTAACACCTTCTGTTACCTTCTCTACAACGAAGTCTGTCGCCTTGGCTTTCTTGGAGCTATCCCTACCACCTGGTCTTTCACGATCTGCAACAGCAGCACTAGGAAACTTTCTTGATGAGTCATCACTTACTTCTTTTGATCGACATCCTTTGCGTTTCACCCCAGACTTTTCGTTCGCCTCTAGGACAGATCCAAACTTTGGATGATTTGAGAGGAAGAGATATGCTCTCATATACGGTTCGAACTTCTTGGGCAAATTTTCCTTGGCTTGACTTGAGTACAGGAGTCTCATGGACTTCCAGTACAGATCCATATCAGGATCATCCTTTAATTGCCCAGATGTTGGCGGATTTGCAGAGACGATGCCAGCAAACTTCTGAATTGATGGCTGGAGACGAGTGTACCATTGGCTCTTGAGGGATCCCTTGGGAGGGTCGTCAGGGAGATCTCTCCAATCAGGATCACTCTCACGGTTCTTGTTGGCCTTTGCGATGTTTTTGTTGTACTGGATGTGGACACGTGTCCAGAAAGCGGCCGCCTTCTGGTCAGTCCCGGTGGTAGGATCCTCTGACACGGCCATGAAGCTTCCGGCCAGGATCAGCAGCTCGTCGGGTGTGTACCCAAATCCACGGGAAACCAGCTGATTTCCACGGGAAACCTATAGATTTGTAATCAGTATAAATAAAGTGACAATGTAAATGAAGACAGGGCACAACAAAAACGATCGACGCACCGTGTTGCCTCCCTTCCTTGCTGTCTTCTTTTTTGCCCCGCGGCCTGCAGCCTTGCTCTTTTTTGCAACAACAGCAAGGGAATCATCTTCCTCATCAGAAGAAGTACTTGCACTAGTATTCTCAATCGTGGTACTATTTCTAATTCCCTTGCCTCTAGCCTTGCTTTTTTTGGCAACGACAGCAAGCGAATCGTCTTCTTCGTCGGAGGAACTCTCCATTGGATTCTCAAACGTCTCGTCCCCGTCGTCAGCGTCCTCGAAATCCAACTTATTCGCAGGATGAACGGTGGGGAAAGTTGAAGGGACTTCTTCGTCACTGTCATCACCGGAGTGCATCAGTTGGCCTGCTGTGGGAGTAGCGTCGTTGTCGCTAGCAGACTGTGTTGGAGTTCGATTGATTATGCGCCGAGTTCGTTTTGATCTACGAGGCGTTAGGCGTTCTGACATGGGCAGGGTGCCAGCGTCGTCGTCGCTGCTCGACATTTTCTGTGATTCGATTATTCTTGTGTGGTGGTCACGCGATGATTCGTTTATGAACTTCCAACAAACAAAGGGGGATAGCACACCCGAAGGCGTTCCATCCAAACCTACAATGTTTTGAAGAGAAGACCAGCCGTGAATGTAAAACGCGGAGTCCACAAAGTACCATGGTCCCCCATTGCCTCATCCTAGAAATGGGATTGATGGCTTGGAGAATGGGAGGCAGCGAGAGAATACTTGACCACAACAAAGGAATTCATATCTGAATCTGTGTAGACACCAATTATCTGAGTTTCCATTTTTTTAGTGCCTGAAAAATTGAAATGGCAACGTTCACCAAATACAGCCGAAAAAGGAACCCGTTACCAAAAAAAATTACGTTAACCATTTTTTTTTTGGCAACTTTAACGAATTCTTACCGTGGCTGCACCGGTGAAGTTAGGGGTCAAGTTACCATTTCGGCGAGGTGGGTGACAAAATAGTGAATAGACGGTAAATTAGCAACCGTGGCTGCAACCAGTCTTAATGAACGTTGCCATTTCAACTTTTCAGGCACTAAAAATGCAAACTCAGATAATTGGTGTCTACACAGATTCTAATACGAATTCCTCTGTCGCCGCCACACTTTCTCTCACCGCCAGCAATTCTCCAAGCCATCAATCCCATTTCTGTGACAAGGCAATGGAAGTCCATGGTACTTTGTGGACACCGCGTTCGATATTCATGACTGTTCTTCTTTTCAAAATGATGTAGGTTTGGATGGAATTCCTTTGGGAGTGCTACCCCCATTGTTTGTTGGAAGACCATAACTGAATCATTGCGTCACGACCACAGAAGAATCATCGAATCCAGAAAAATGTCTAGCAGCAACGATAACGCCGGCACCCTGCCCATGTCAGAATACCTCACGCCTTGTCAATCAAAACGCACTCGGTGCATGATTAATCAGATGCCAATGCAGTCAGCTAGCGACAACGACTCTCCTCCCGCGGCATGCAAACAGAAGCGCTCCGAGGACGACAGTGATGAAGAAGACCCTTCGACTTTCCCCATCGTACGTCCATCAAATATGTTGGATTTTGAGGAAGACAACGAGGGTGATGAGACTTTTGAGGATACCATCGTGAGTTCTTCCGACGAAGAAGATGTTTTGCTTGCTGTTGTCGAAAAAAAAACCACGGCTGGATGGAAGCTGGTAGCAGTTTTCCTCATCACTTCTTCACCACTACTGCACAGGTACTTTTCCAAGATACTGATCCTCTTGATGCCCCCCTCATGATCTTCCATTCAATTTGGGAGAAGATTCACCAATTACTGGAACATCCATCATATTGTCATTCATCAAGAAACTGCATAATATTCACAGTAGTTTCAGTGGTGGTGACAACAATGAAGCTTCATCGATTAGAGGCAGAACCAGCAGTTGTCAGTGCAAGGGAACATGATGATGATGGCAATGCCACACAAACTGAGAGTGATGATGTTGACTGTGCTATGGACTCTTGAGGGGTGATATTTCCTTCAGAAAAACCAACAAATGAGGGGAATCCCTATCTCGCAGTGTCGTTTCTTGACCTATGTCAATCACAGATAGAAGTCAACTAATAGAGAGGGGTATATAAAAGAGTAACAAATCATTGAAAGCCGATGTTTATAAGCTTAAATTGCTACCAACAAATGATGATTATTTTCCAATCAATTATCATGACTTGAACATGTAATTAACATGATAATTGTGTTTCTGTGGTGTACTGTCTACATGGGTCCACAGCCTGGTAAGTAATACTGAGCTGGTGTGTAAAACCCTACGTGTCCCGGTATACTATGATGTGGAGATCAGATCTGTCAGGACTTTTTGAATCTATCTTCAACTTGATCTGATTGAATATATCTTGTTAGGAAGGTGCATCGACCCTTGCTGATTGGAAGTTTCTCAAATGCTAGAAGTTGTGTGTATCCCGGGTTATATATCCAGTGTACTTGGGTGCCTAGGTAAATCCTTGGCCTATGTCATGCCTTTAACCTCCCAAAAACTTCCTCTGATCCCAAAAGAACACACCATGAGAAAGCATCCCAGCAAAGAAGAGCACAGCATCACCTCCTTGCCAATCACAATTTTTTTCCAAGCGAGAACAGGAACCATATGATTGCCAAATATAACATTCGAGGAGTGTGCTGCCTAGGAATTGTTGAGTATAAAGAGGGCTCTGCAGCAACAGCAGATATTTATAATGGAAGAGAAGGCCTTGGAAGAAGTGGATGTGTAGTTGCTGACCATCCACTGGTGTTGTCTGAGAGACCTGTGTCGGTGCCGCAAAACGTGTATGTGTTGGCCCCCATTTCACCACTGTCCCAATGCTGGCACTGGGACCAGTTTTGCTCCCAGTGCTTACACTGATGAATTCATACCCCCTTCTGGCACTGTGCTTAAGCGGAGCACCCAGTGCTGGTACGACAATAAAAATTGGTTTATAAATCCCATCGGATTATAAGATCCTTCTACCTAATTTTCTTGGCAGTGCATTTTTTCTTAGTTAATTATCCCCTCTGCATCTATGAGACAAACAAGAATCTCATGTGCTCCACTGCAGCAAAGTACCCATCTGTGTAGCTCCACATAACTCCTTCTGATGTTTGAGATATGCCATTTGTTCTACAAATTCAGTACAAGCATAATACACACATCACACTGACACATCACCTTTCTTTTGACCGTTTGAGGGACAGTTCTGTCACAAAAAACAAAAAATACAGTCTTGACCCCAGATTGTAAATAGCGAAGACAACCATATTTTTTTAACATGGAGGTGTCACTAACTTCCTTCAGAGTATATGATCCTTGGACTTGGAATTGGTACCTTTTGACATTTGGGGGACCTGTAAACCAATTTTTACCGTAGACACCCCATTCCAGAACAGGGCGCCTAACCCAAATACTAACTCTAGCTCTAAATAGTGCTGTGAGATAGGGGACTAATTCTCCCAGTGTCAGCACTGGGCACTAGAACTGGTACAGTGCCCCATTGGGACATGACTTACATATCAAAAACCTTACGGAATTTGCTGAGCTCCATAGTTGATTTCAAACGAACTAGTTTGATGAATTTACGGTCTGATAGATTAAGCACCAAGTGTTGTACCAGACTTCAAAGAATATTTCGAGGAACTTCTCTGTTCTGTCTACTCTACTCTTTCATAGTCTCGCTGAGATGGATTCGAATGAAACATGATGGAATTTCTTAGAGCTCATGAAAAGCAGGCACAATAATCACTAGCAGACAACAAATCATACACAACAGAAACCAAATCATAACACAATTATCTAATAATTCCTTAAGGATTGAAAATTACAACTGAAACCCAAGCACCATACTTTGTGACAATTATTCCACCAACAGAGAAGAGTACAACTACAGCTATCACCAAATAATCAAGTCGACCCACAGCCTTGCGAACATTTGTATCAGTGTGTGACCCTAGGTGTTGCGTCAGTTCTGCGTGCGTGTGATTGACTTCATCCTCATTGCACGAGCGATGCATCTCAAAGTGTGAATCTCTCATATTTTTCAGAAGAGGTTCAAATTTATGGGCAGGGACTGAGTTTCTAGAAGGGATCTCTCTACTGAAAGGAGATAGAGTGCTTGCCCGTAGTAAACGTTCAGTATTACTTGAAGTGAATGTTCCAGACTGATTCTGAGAGGCTGCTTGTTTCAACAATGAATCATCAGAGTTAACTGAATCCGAATCATCCGGCTCAGTGTCCTTTTGGTTACATATCGGAAGCACAGACTGGAGAGATTTTATTGCGTCATAAGATTGTTTTCTCATTGAAGATAATTCTTTGATGGTACCTGGAAGTTTATCCAATGGCTCATCACCAGTTGCTTTCCCATGAAATGAAAACGGGGTTGACTCTACTTCTTCTTCGTTAAATGAAAATTGGGTTGAATCATCATTGTCCTGTTCATCCAGTTCTTCCGCACAAATGTCCAATTTAGAGACCACAGAAGAACACCAATCACGTACTTTGTTGTAAAGATCCGATGAATCCATTTCTTCCTTCAATTCCGCTTTGGAATAGGTGAGGCTTTCGGCCACGGTCCCCTTTGCACTTGAGACAACAATGTTTTGCAAATGTGAGATGCTTCCTCTCAAATGTTCGCCGGAGGAACTTGCAACCATTGATAGCTGCTGTGCTACATCAAAACACCATTGCTTGACAGAAGATGCAGTCATTGGCAAAACTTCGTCATCGAAGCCAGCAACACCTCGCTCCAATACAACTTGTTTTACAATTTGAACTGTTGGTTGTTCGAGATATTCACCTAAACAGTTGTCAAGAGATTCAGCTATTGCCAAACTCAATGATGGGAAAACATTCCCAGGTTGACAGACCCCGGCTGGGTCGCTGTGCATGCTGTTTGCTTCGTCTATTTTTTGCAGTGAAAGCTTGCTTGATTCTCGATTTTTTTCTGCATTAATAGATACAATACTGCCCTCAATACGTGGGAAATGCATGTTTAACAAGGACAATATTTTTTGCTCCTTGTCACTGTCGTCTTTCCTTTCCCCAGCAGAAGGATCAACTCGTGCATCTCGAAGCATTTCAATTTGACTTTGAGTCAACCGAGCCCTCCTTTTGACTTTTCGTTCGATAGACTTGTGCTCGCGCTCATCATAAAACATTTGACGCTTGCGAATTTCATCTGGATTTGCGCCACCGTATGCTCCTATTCGTGAAAGTGATTGGTAAAAAGTTTCAGTCTGTGAGATAGTGAGACGAGATAGCATATTGTCGGCATAACCAGACTTGCCCTTTCCAAATCCAGCCGAGACAATAGCAAGATCTAATTCATTTTCATACTCAGTCATTTCAGTCTCTTTATCTTGTATAGCCTGTTCGATCTCCTCCTGAGACTTACCCAGAGACACCATGCGATCTTTAAACTTCTTCAGTTCCGCTTCGAAAGTATCCATAGTATCCCCCACGGATGTTGACATATCTGGGATAACAACACGAGGAACCTGCGGCTTGACTTCTACAGCACGGATTGTAATTTTAAGTTCAACTCCCCATCTTAACTTAGGCGCAGATGGATCTTGTATCAAAGTAGCTGTTAATTCCGATGGCTTAAGTGGATCACTGATGCGATCATCGACACTCCGTTGTACCATGACGGATGCAACAGAAATAGGAAACTTGGCAATTACTTGCTTCTCCGGGAAGGAAACAATTCGGAGGTTGATGATATCGTCCAGGATGAGAATATAAGGTACTGACTTGACAACAGTATAATCTGGAGCCTTGCTCTCTGGCAAGGATTCAGCGTCCGTTTCATAATATCTACTCTCGGTAGCTCTATCATCTGCATCTACACTTTTATGTACATCTGCGTCTGGATTTGATTTTTGCAAGAGATTAGCCTCTGTTTGGGTAACAATGCTCTCACTCCCAAAGGAGACATCATCTGCCACCGACGGTGCACTGCTCACTGACTGCGAATCACCTCCAGAAACTGTTTCCTTGCCTCTTTTAAACTTTTTTCGAACTTTTGTCGGGATGAATCGAACAGCCTTATTCTTTATCTTCTTCGTCTCGTCTGTATGGGATGTAGCACTGGCCGAAGCATCCACCAGCTTATCCTTGTGTGTGGGGCTACCAATAATCATCTTCCCGGCATCAACAACCCCCCTTGTGCCGGCTTCGACTACTTCTTTGGTACCCAATGCAACTCCCTTGACACCTTCACGTACCCCATCGGCGATCTTTCCTCCGTAATATTCCGCTTTTACTAATGCTTTCGTGTGTTTGGATCGTAATGTGGATGTTGATCCCATGGTCGTATCATGATCGGGGGCGTTTTGAACCCATACGGTGGCACCGCATATCAATAATGATTCACTCAGTGCTGCATCTTTCAGATTGGCATTAGAGGCATATTCAAAAGGCCGTGCATCAATGAGAGGACATCCCTCTTTGGCGATGTGACTAAACGCTTTATCTCTCGCATCACCCCAACTGGCATCATGAGACGGAAGAGAGATTGCACAGAGATCGAATCGCAGCGATAATGTGTTATGTGAGATGACATTCGCAACAATACAGTCTTGATCAACAGAACGCTTACATGACATGAGGAGCCTCGATGACAATCGGCTGAGTAGAAGCCGCAGCACCCCTCTTACGTCGTTTAGACTTGCGCAACTCAAACCCAATGGCATGTTTGGGCACACTGCATGCCACTTCGGGTAGGAATCGTCCAAAGGATGCAGCGCCATGATTACGTACGAGTTGGAAAAAGGCCGGCCCCGTCTGTTTTGACGAAGAAGACATGTAACAGAAATGGAATGAGCGTCAATGCAGATAGATAAGTATCAAGCCGAGAGCATCACTTACATTGGGAGGTCCAATATATCGATATTCCACACGATCACAGGAATCCATTTCTTCCTCATCGCTACGCGTAGACGTCAAAGCAACGCCCCCCTGCTTCCCAAGGCCCTTGGACGAAGCCATCCTCAATGCTCGTTGCCTCTCGGGAGGGGGAGGAGGAGGAATCTTATCGTCCACCGCTGTCATTGTGGAAGAGACGACGAGACGTCGATATCCCTTGGGACGGTGGGCACATTCTTGATAATACCGCGCTGTTTCGGGATCGACCGTTGGCAATGCCATCTTATTCTGTTGTGGTTGTTGTTGCTGCTGCTGTTGTTGCTGCTGCTGTTGTTGTTTTTGCTGTTGTTGTTGTTGCTGTTGTTGTTGCTGCTGTTGTTGTTCCTGCTGTTGTTGCTGATGCCGAAGGGCATTGGTGAAAGCATAATGCTGCTGAATAATCCCATCCCGCGACAAACGAAACGATTCCCCGGCAATGATTTCGGATATTTCTGCATCGTCCACCGCAGGCGTCGTTTCCTCGTGATCGAAGAGGTCTCCGTGACTCGATTGCCCGGCAATGTCGACGGAAGCGGTCCTCTTGAACACGGAGGATTTGGCGGGATTCTTCCAAGATCCACGTCGTTGTCCAAAGGCGAAGGGACCAGAAGTCCCCGCGTTCGAGGCGGGGCCGTGGTCACTGATGGAGGGGAGGGGGATGTTCCACTTTTTTTTGCCCCGGCGGTTGGCCGTGCCGAACCCTCCCGGATCGAGTCCCGGGTGGAGGAAGGAGATGTGATGAATTCGGACGGATAGGCGGACGTGCATGGGACGAATGCTGCGGGAGGATCGAGCTGAGAGGACGGCGAGGTGTGGAACGAGTGCTGAGTGACTGTCGATGCAGCGAAAACATGGAAAGGCAGTAGTCGACACTCACCCGTCGAGCCGTCGACGGAGCCATGGCCAATGGTCCATCCCACCTATATCAACACGCATCAAAGTCAACGGACGATACATACAAAGCAACGCCTTGCCCAATCATCAATCAGGGAACAATGCACAACGCACCATTGGAGTGGAATCTCCCGCCGGTATCGGATTGACGGGTTTGACAGTGTCGCTTCCGTCGTTGGAAGCATCGTCGAGATTGCTGTCGTCGCCGGGTAGTGACGACTCGAGGGAGGGTTCATCGTCGCTCATGTTTGCATGGCAGTCAGACTGATTTGTTTGTCATGGTTGGATGGTGACAGGATCGCTCTCCGTCATGGCTGGGAGGATGGAGAATGGGGTACTTTGGTGTAGCTTTGGTGTATTGCATGAGGCGGACGCCACGACAACGCCACTATACCTCATGTTGACCTATGTTGACCTACGTTAACCAAGATGGATCAGGAAAGGGCGGGAAAGATTATTTTATCTAACATGTCTAACATGGACCGGTGGTAATGGAATCTACTAGATATTACTTAATACCTCATCTCATGTATGAACCTTGTATTACACACATGGATCATGAGTGTACCCATCACAAAATGTTCCACATCACTATAGCTCACATCATTTCAGAGATTTCAGACAGTTGGTGGTAACTTTTGATCAGCAAAAACTTCAGCATAAGCGTCAAAGTCAAACATCAAAACAAAACAGAAGAAGGTAAACTTTTCTGGAATGTCTCGTATGTTTATACTCCAGAACAAGAAACACTTGTTTTCAAAACATATGTTCTATTCAACTGGGGTGGTTCTGATAATGTTGGTTCTTGTGATCCTTGTTATACAGTAGGCCTACTTGTAAAGATCTGGTCATTCTATATGGGTGATGGTAAAGTAATACAGGAGTTGGTGATTTGAAAAGATAAGAGGAAAGCAGCTGATTCTATATTTTATTCTGGAAAAATGATAATGGGACAATTTTTCATACTCAGGTTGCGGCACAGGTAATTTCAAATATTCAACATGTTGATTGTCATCATCAGACCCCCATCATATCAAGTGATAACAAACAATGCAATGAATGCTTGACCTAAGCCAGAAAGTATTTAAAAAATCTTGTTGTGGACTTTGCTGACTTTGTTTTTATGAGCTTAATACTACTGTACAACTGATGAATGAGATACTAGTTATCTCATGCATAAAAAACACAAATGATCATGGGAGAGATTGGCAGTGATTTGTGGCAGTTCCATGACTGGCTCATATTCAACTGCCCAAAGGAACTGTCCCATGGGAAGGTTCCTGAGAAGGAAATCCTCCATTGGATATTCAACCTAAGAAAACACCTACAATGTGTATGGTGGAGTTCTAGGAAGGAAAATCCTATTTGGATATGATTTCTGAGAAACTCATATCTTATGACTTTTGAGTCCTTCCTCTGTATCAAACAATGTGAAGGAGACTTATGGAGTTCCAGCTGGAAGCTCCAGATTCTTGGCCTATGTCACTCGCCCCACGAATGGAGGGTCAGGTGAGGTGTGAAAAAACCTTTTCTTTGGAAAGGAAAAATGGGGAGGCCTGTTTTGTGAGCGGAAGACACTTGTTTGTGTACCAATTTATACTGGTAGTACAAGACTTTCCTGGCTGAGTAGTGACTACGAAGCATTATTTCAAGCGTAAGTGTTAGTGGAGAGAGGAGTAAGAGTGATTCACTGACATGTTCTTTAGTTTAAGTGTCTGTAGTGTCAAAGTATGGTGTTACTCTCCTAATGTTTAATCTTTCTGATTTTGTTCCGCGGTGAACCCTGATAGTACCATTCGTATGGACTGTCGATATAGTCCAAGGATCTTTATGGTATTTGCTTTCTGATTTGCGGAGGATACCTTCTTTGCGAAGAAGTACTCTATCACCAATTTTATAATCCCAATCGACGCAAAACTTGTTTTCATGTTCGGTGTTGCGATCGGTTTGGCGTTGCCTATGGTCTCCTATTTTGTTCCAGTCAGCTAGGAAGGGAATGTCAAACAGCATGTCCCTGCCAAATATTGCTGCACCTGGAGAGGCTTTGAGTACCGTGTGGTATGTGGAGCGAACGGCCCATGCAGCATCTGTGAGGAAGTCTGCTATGTCACTAGGAGCCACTGTATTGGCCATGTCTAATTCAGCGGTACGGAGCATTGTCATGATTACTTGATGCATCCGTTCTAGTATTGCGTTCGCTTGGGGGTTCTTGATGCTGGTTGGCTTACGCTTGATACCGTATGAATCACATAGGGTTTCGAAATTGAGCTTGAACTCGCTTCCATTGTCATAAATGATTACTTGACAACGGGGGTAACGGCTAAACCAGATCTTGTTTACTAAAGAGCCAACTTGTGCTGATGATTTATCAAAGTATGCTTCTTTAGGTTTATTATGTGTGTTAGTACCCTTGAGGCCCTTTTACCCTTGGGAGTAACAGAATTGAATTCAGTTACCGGTAGTTCCACAATTTCGAACCAACTGGTAGCTGGATCTATCATTGTGACACACATAAAGTCAATTTCAGTGCCGTCTTTGCCCTTGAGAGTGTATGGTCCGATTAGGTCCACACATAGTACCTCCCAGGGGTTTGATACAACCAATTTTGTAGGCAATTTACCGTACTTATGTTGGCGTCGTTTGTTGACTTGGCATTTATGACAATTTTTGACAAAGGTGCGGACAGAGTGTCTCAAACCTTTCCAATACATCGCAGCGAAGAGTTTCTTCGAGACGGGTTGTCCCTGGATGCTGCAGGTAGTGATGGTACCACTGTACTGCTCGCTGCTGGAGTTCCTGTGGGATGACAAGTTTGCCATCTTTGCACAGTACTTGAACATTTTCTACCAGCTGAGGTTTGTATGCCTCCAGCAGGCTGAGTTTGTCCAGCATTTTATCTGTTTGTTGAGCTGCGGCAATCTCCCAAACTGTCAGGGATTAGATCGCATTCTCTTCGCTGCGGTTAGCAAACACAAAGTTCATGAGGTCTGAGTGTTGTGCTGGGGATGGGTCCTCTTCTGATTGCATAGTGTAATAACACCAGCATTTGGTGAAGGTCATCCAGTTTTCCTTGACGTCCTTTGTTGGACCAAAGTCAAGGCGTGAAATCGCATCCGCAACTGTGTTGTGGATTCCTTTGATGTACACGATTTCAGGACCATATTCCTCTAGTAATAAACGCCAACGGTAAACCCTGTCACAGGTTAAACCGAGTGCATCTTGCATGAGGTTCTTGTGGTCTGTGTAGACTACAATAGGCTGGCCCCACAGCATTCCTTTGAATTCTTTGAGTGTTTCAACAATGGCTAGAAGTTCAATTTCGGTTACGCTGTATTTTTGCTGACAGACAGAGAGTTTTCTGCTGAAAAATGCAATTGGCCGGTTGTTCTGAGTAATGACGGCTCCAAGTTGTCTCTTGGATCCATCAGTATAGATCTCAAACCCTTTTGAGTAATCAGGGTAGGCCAAGGACACATCTTTGGCGATAGTGGCCTTTACGTCATCGAATGCTTTTGATGTTCCTCAGTCCATTTCCAGGGTTTCTTTTTAACCTTGAGAAGTTTGGATTGTTTGGTATGACCACACTCGCCTACGAGGCTTGTGAGTGGGGCAAGCATTTCACTGCGCCGTGCCCAAAGATCTCGATAGTATTGGACCATGCCAAGAAATCTACGGAGGTCTTTGACATTTTTGGGCGGTGTCAGTGCAAGTATCGACTGTACCTTCTTGGGTTGTGGTTTAATTCCCTCTCGTGAGAGGATGTACCCAAGATATTCTGTTTCAATGGCACAGAAGTTTGATTTGCGAGCATTTACTTTTAGGTTCGCATCTTGCAGTCTGGAGAGGACCAATTCCAATTTAGCCAGGTGGTCTTCCAGGGTTCCCTTGGTGATACATAGTAGATCATCAATGTAAGCTCTTACGAACTCAAGGGTGGCCATTAGTTCCGTCATTTTTGATTGAAATATGTCCGGAGAACCAGCAATTCCCATTGGTAACCTGAGGTAAGAGTACTTACCCCATGGAAATATAATGGTGCAGATCTTGGATGCATCTGGATCCAACCTAATGGTGTAGTAGCCCATGTTTAAATCAAGGGCTGTGGCAAAAGTGAAACCTTCTAACTCTTGCATGACTGTACTAATTTTAGGTAACGGGAATGGTTTTCTAACTATCCTTTTGTTTACTTCTCTAAAATCACTTAGGAAACGTACAGTCTGATCTTTTTTTGGTACTATGAATGATGGTGAAGCCCATTCAGATGCGGGCTGCCACTGTAGTACCCCTAGGTCACATAGTCTTTTGAGCTCTTTCATGAGAGTCTCTTTTACTGAATGTGGCACTGGGTAGGCTCTGCCATGGTACGGTTTTGCACCTTCCTTCAGTTCGAAGGAGACAGGCTCAGTATTCCAATCACCTAGTGTACCATCAAAGAGGTCCTCATATTTACGGAGGAGCTCCAACAACTTATTTTGATCTTGTAGACTAAGGTGAGGACAATTGTTGTCAACAACTGATTGGAGGTCTGCTTTTTCATATTTTGCATCTAAGATGTGAACTGCACGCTGAGTGGCTTCCTCAGTACTACGTGGTTCATGAATCATGCTGTGGTTAACTGACCAAGCTTTTTCAATCTTAGAGCTAGTTGACAGACTGTTGATGTCTCTCATCGGCAAGATGATCTCATCAATGGTAATATCCTTTGTTCGAAAATCTAGAACAATTCCAAGCTCTCTTAGTGTTTTTACACCTAAGATGAGGTCAAACGCTGGCTTAGCCATCTTTTTACCATCATACTCCACAACATCAGGTTTAACTGTGTATTCCTTGCTGTTGGAGTACTCTAGGAATTTTAGAGTAACTTCGCCTCTTCCTTTGGTTTGGAAGCACCCATTCGACGTGTGCCAAGACTTTGACACCTGCCTAGTCAAGTAGGGAAAACGCTTGGTGGTTCCTTTTCATGGAACATGAGGTCACCATCGGAACCAGTGTCCAATAGTACTCTCAAGAAGTTGTTTTTGCGACTCCTGGACAAGTGTTTGAGTTTTGTCGAGGACTGACTTCCAGTCGCTAATTTTTGTACAGCTAGTACTGCTGTTACTGAGTCCATTGATTTTTGTGGGTTAGATGGCTCAATTGACTTTGATTCATGTAGGGTGTCCCTCACTGAGTTGGGATCTACATCAAAGTTAGTGGACAAGTTCGAGGTGTCTTTGAGATTTTTCAAAGTTACATCCACTAAGGGACTCGAATAATCCGGAATTAAAATTTTGTCATTTAATTCTAATTTTTGTTTACTGGTAGTTTTTATCGGACCAGGGGTAGTGTAATTGGCTAACTCGTGGTTAGTTTTAATTTTCTTACAACTATTTTCATTTTCCCGGTACTACCCGACCCAACGCTTCAGGATGAGTCGGAATCGCTGTCACTTTCTTCGCGACGGCGACGTTTCTTGCCTTTTTGTTGGCTTTCTTGAGAGACTTCTCAAGTTTCTCCATGCGAGCCAAGACCTGGGCATAGGACTTCTTGGGCGACTATCCTCGCGGGACTTTCGTGCAGCTTGCCCGAAAGTACCTCGCGTAGGAGTTCCGTCTTTGTTGTACCGGCGACACTCCGCGGTGTTATGCGTGGTGTGTGCGCCCCATGCTTTTGCATAGCTCGCAGTTCTTGTCTACGCGCGTATACTCCGTGCGTGCTTGCTTGGGCTTCTTGGGAATTCGTGCGCCTAGCGCAAACTTCTTGGAGGGCTGTTCAGCTCCTTGGGCCTTTGCAGGCTTAGAAGACGACTGCCTCTCATCCACTGGGTGCGCCACCTCAATTCGCTCAAGAATGAGCAATAGAGGCTTAACCCCTTCGGGATAGCACTTCTCAAGCAAGTGGTACTGGTCCTGCCACTTCAACGGACACATGCGCAATATGTGGCATGCAAGTTCCGCTCAGTGAAGGAGTAGACCTGTTGGGTCTGTGTACTAGCGCTCGGGCTGTAATACAAGCACGGGAGGTCTTCCACGTAGTTGTTCAGCTGCATCACGCGCTGCACAAACTGACGCACCCAAACCTTGTTGGGCTTCTTGAGGCAATTTGAAATATAGAATTTCAAATTTTTGCCTGCGTCATGTGCGAAACACGATTGGAGGTGGAGTAACTGGCACCTCCTGAATGACTCGGACGTCTTGCCCGGTGACTTCTTCCTTTCGACCCCGAAGATGTCATGAAAGGGACTTGACTCTGTCTGCTCCTTGACAATTAAGTCCCAGGGCTGACGTGCCTCCTCAGTGAGAAGGTTGGCGTAGAGTTGAAAAACTTCTAGGGCCGAGTCGGTCATTTTTGTCCTTAAGGCGAGCATGTCGGCCTTTAGGGAGAGTGACTCTGCGGTCTTTTTCTCCTTCTCAGTCTTGCTGAGGGGGTCATCGGCAAGTTCGCGTAGAACAGCCTTCCAATCACCTTTTTCGAGTCATATGCCTTTTCGGCATCATCGCAGGCGGAATTAGCCCCATTTTCTTGGCGGTACTATACGCCTTGTTCACGTGCAGTACAAACTGCTCGTTGGTACCGTGTCCGGACCAAACCGTGACTCGGGTTTCTGACCCATTTGCGAGGGTGCACTTGAGGGTCTCAGGCTTGAGGTCCAAAGCTTCTTGGACTGGGTCCCGATCCGGCACATAACGGATAGGGGCTTTCGCCACCCCTTCCGCGCCGCACTCTTGGTTCTTAAGCCCTATAGGGGCTATTTTCTCAGCAGACATTCTTGAGAGGGCTGCTCGAGACTTGTTCCAAGGAAAAGGGTCTTGTAGGAGCTTCGTGGCGGTTCGCACTCGAAGGAGACACGATTGGCACGAATCTTGTTGGCGGCGGGATCACGTAGCGCAGACGTGGTGCTACTACTTGCCGGCGCACGAAAGACGGTGGCTTGACGGGCGAACACGTGGATGCTGAACACTGGACTGTCGGAGGACAGACGCGACGGTGTTGAACGGACGGTGGTCGGCTCGACGGTGACGGACGGTCAAAGGACAGTGCGGCGATGGACAGACGGTCCAAAAAAATTCGCTCGAGTAGGTTATCAATTGATAGTGACCTAAGCCAGAAAGTATTTAAAAAATCTTGTTGTGGACTTTGCTGACTTTGTTTTTATGAGCTTAATACTACTGTACAACTGATGAATGAGATACTAGTTATCTCATGCATAAAAACACAAATGATCATGGGAGAGATTGGCAGTGATTTGTGGCAGTTCCATGACTGGCTCATATTCAACTGCCCAAAGGAACTGTCCCATGGGAAGGTTCCTGAGAAGGAAATCCTCCATTGGATATTCAACCTAAGAAAACACCTACAATGTGTATGGTGGAGTTCTAGGAAGGAAAATCCTATTTGGATATGATTTCTGAGAAACTCAGATCTTATGACTTTTGAGTCCTTCCTCTGTATCAAACAATGTGAAGGAGACTTATGGAGTTCCAGCTGGAAGCTCCAGATTCTTGGCCTATGTCAATGCTGTACAATCTGTACTATCTGGTGAGAGAAATTCTCCACTGCTGCTCCCACGGCTGTCACTTCACTGTTTGTTCCGACATTACACTGTAAAAATAAATCATGAGGCAGTCTGTTTCTTATTGCGTTGTTAAACTTGTCATGTTCATATATGTTGGTTTAGGAGCACTCCTCTGTCTTTAAGCATATTACTGATAATTTTTTCTTGACCATGATTATTGTGACAGTGGACACTTGTGGAAGAATCAAGAGTCTTCATAGACACAAGAAAGCAAAATGACATAAATCTACTTTGTGTGTGGGTGCATTAACCAATGCAGAAAATTTTAAGCTCGATTCAGATCATTCTGTGCACAGACTGAAAATCTACAGGAACTCGTTTTTCTAATTGTTTCCTACATGACTGGTGATGGACAGATGTGATACAGCCCCATATCCTTTACACTGAATTTTACTGGATTACTTGGAGAGCAATATGCAAATTAGTGTGTATTTTTCCAATTGCCAGTTGACATATGGTGAAGGCAACCATGCTTTTGTGCTCTATTGATACTTCATGAAAAAACTGAACTAAAGTAAACGAGGATATTTATATTGAAAGTATCAAAAATATCGCTAGGTAGCTTCCACAAACAATTCTTAATGTTCCGGTGTATTGCTGAGAAGTGTGAAGTCATTTGAAGTTTTCAGAAGAAAAGCTTTATTATTATATCACAATTTCTCTAACCTTGGTAATACTTTTTATCTTAACTGCAATCTGCCACTAAACTTTAGTCTCTGTCACACAAATTCAAGACTTCCAATCTTAAGGGCATCATACATTAACCTCCTTGTATCATTGGAAACAGAGTCTCTTCAGAGCTGCTGAGCAGATGAAGGCATTAAAGAGATAGCATCCAGTTTTCATTCATTGTCACAAAACAAGGTATGTTGAAGAACGTTTCACAACTCTTCTTATCATTGATAATTCTTCTTTGACTTGTATAATATGTATGCCTTATATTTTCTTAATGTCTCTGTGTTAAAGTCTTCTAAATTTCAAAGTGTCCTTCATGCAAAGTCCATGATTTATAACAATGAATTGATTGTTTTTGCCTTGAACGTCATGTACTTGTTTTAAGTCCACAACGGCTCCTGTTGATTATGAGGCTGCTCCAAGGATGGCATAAATGTCAAAAATTCTCAGTGAGGTTACATGAAATGAACTATCCCATATATTTGCTCTGAAGGTGACAAATCTGCCTTCAAATTCATTTAGTTCAGCTTCATTGCTGGTACCATAAATCTGGTTCAACTACTTTTGGATGAGATTTATGCAATACTCACACCTGTGACCTAGTATTAATACTACTTGATGCAAATCTTGTAATGTGCAACTTTTTGATTCTGAGTACATAGGTAAGCACTTGGTCAAGAGATTAACAAACATATTTCTCGATCCAATGTGATTGAAACAAGATTGTCTAGGAGTAGGTTTTGAATGCAATATCTTACATACATAAATCAAGCCAAATTCAAAAACATAGCTTGGTTTATTTCTTTGTACTCACTGTTGTCTTGTTATGACAGCGCAGATCACTGTAATCTTTTACCAATGGAAACATAGTATGAAGGGTACTTTTTTGGAGACTGAATGAATAGATTGTATTCCTCGGTCTCCTGCAATAATGCAATTATTGAATCTATAGGGAATTAGTTGGAATATTAGATGGCCATATCCAAAAGGAGCCAAATGCTCTGTTTACCACATTCCAGGGGAGCAAAAGTAATGTCATGCTTTCACTGTGAAAAATATTCATGCTAATCATAAACATACAGAAGCTCTCAGTGAGCTCTTTTGAATGGAAATTATTTTTAATAAATTGCTCATTGTTGGTAAATATTAACACACTAATGGGTGCAATTTGCTACAGGCAAAGTCATCTCAAGGGTTTATGAAAGACTAGGATTGGCCAGAAAAACAGCAGAGACAAGTAAAAATTAATCTTGAAAAAGTGTTTTTTGGTTTGATATAGCAGTCTGATCTGAAATAACAATCAAGGACTACCAATTGATATATATCTATTGTCCTGGTTTCTTGGCAATAGAAGGCCATATATCAAGGCTGAGGTTGTTTGCAGTCTTGTCATGTTGATGTCAGGTTGAACATTGAACTTGAGGAGCAGTAATTTCATCAATTACATGTCATTTTCAATGATCCAAATGGCTGTGTAGAGTGTCTGTGAGGTTTATTGTAGCATATTTACACCTAAGCCACCTTTTCAAGCAGGTGAGTAGTGCCTTATTTAGAGCAATAACTCGATTAGCCCTCAGCATTCATTTTTGGCTCACTTAGCAGAGCCCTGAAAATGGTTTTGATACGGAAGCTTGGGCGACAAACTTCAAATAAACATTCAAACATTTTTTACAAACCAGATTATATTTCTATCAGAAATAATCATGGTTCAAGGCCAAAGACAAAAAGTGAAGGGAGAACTATCTTTCCTCTTTTAGCTTACCTTTGAACACACTTCTACTCTACAAGGCCATAGGGACATTTTCCACTGCTCAGTCAAACTAGCACGATCAAATATTTGCCAACACAAAACGAGAGGAAAAACATTCTTGAGTTAGATTGTCTTGACTCTTTTGGGAGATTTGTGTTCCAAAATAGCAAATCATTCTTCTGGTAGGGGGATCAAGTATAGATAAAAGTACTACAAGTTGGTAAAGCCAAAACTAACTGCATGTTTGGGTGGAATACTAAGTTTTTACCCTAAAAGGCATGAATTATGTGTGGAATCTAGAATGGCTTCTTCCAAGTTTAAAATTAAATCCAGAATCATGATCTGGATACATAACAATGAAATATTATTACTTGTATGTTGTCAAAATTTGGTTCATTCATTTCTTGCAGCGATTTGGGAAGTTGAAACACAAGATTTTCTTCTTCTGAATTTCTTATTGTTATCAAGAAGAATAACCAGATATTACTTGAAAAATGCTGATGAAATCATGAAATATCTTTTTGCATCTTGATTTGGGGTGTACTATTACAATCCTTTGTCCTTGTTCATGGGCAAAGAGAGCAGAGAAGGTTTGAAGAATATTTAGGGGGAAATGATAAATGCCTATTCAGTTTGTGTATGCAATATCTGAGACATTGTTGAACAGATTGATATAAAGATGGGAGTTACACACTGCTCCCATTATCCCACCCTGGATTCACTGTCCCAACTCGCTCTTGGCTACGCTGGATCGTTATCTTATGGACAAAAAGTTGCAATCCTCCATTATTTTCATTAGAGTGAGGTGGAACATAATAAATCGTCTTGTTTTTGTCCACATGTTGTACAAAGTACGGCTCAGGCATTTGCTAACCAGATTATATAATCTAATCTTGGCATTACCCTAGGCATTCGCTAGAATTAAATTTATTGCCTAAGTCGAATCGCTCTCAGCAATAACATGGACAACATTTCTCTTGTGATTCTTCTTACTCTTTGTCATCCTCACAACGCCTGCTCCAATAGCGAACAGAGTATGATCATTTCCCATTCCCACATTGTCCCCCGCTAAAAACTTTTTGCCCCGTTGACTGGAACGAATATGCAGAAAAATAGAGATGAAAAGAATTGAATGTTATTCATCGTTACATTACTTTCGCATAAACACAAAACTTACCGCACGATAATGTTGCCCGGCTTGGCAAAGGTGCCCGGCCACACTTTTATACCCAAACGACGACCCGCGGAATCCCTTCCGTTGTTGGAAGATCCTCCCGCCTTTTTTGTTGCATTTCGTATCGTGGTCTTCGTTGGAAATTGTGGCCGTTGTAAAGCGATTGACGTCGCTGTTGTTGCCGCTGGGTTGACGATGTTGTGCGAGAACAGGATTTGGGGATTCAGGTTGAAGGACCTGAAGCCGAGTGGAAAGGCTTCGATCGCCCGGCGAGGAATTATGTGAAACATGAGACGATACTATCTAACTCTGGATCGACAGCTGTGCAGAGATGGATTGGCTGCGTTGTGGAAGGCCTTCTCCGTGGCGTTTAGGGGGGACGATTGAGCTACAATTGCGTGTGATAGGTCATCGGTGATGGTGTGATTGAGCGAGGCGGTGGTATGGTATTGTACAATACCATACCATGTGTTGTATAGAACCTCTTACATAAGAAGGTGTATAGGAGTTCTGTACAATATCATAATTCTCGGAACTGGCTAGACAGGTTTATGTCCTCCCCTGGAAAAAAGAGGAGTATCACGAATTTTGTTGCATCATTTGCAGACCATTTGACCTTGATCATAGACATTCAATGAAGCATGTTGAGGTGCATTCCACAAGAAATGAAATCAGCTCTGCCCATGGGATTTGTTTTCAAACACATTCAAAATTGCTTGCAAGACCAAAGGGATAAACTTTTCAAGCTAATAAATGTGTAAAAGGCAAATAAGTCAAATTTGAGCCACTAAGACAGTTGCCAATCTTTAGGCTATTGGCCAATACTTGGTTGATAGCTATTGTTTGGTTGATAGTGGTTGGAAGCTTGTTAAACAGGTAGAGTCGATATTTCATCCTTCTATTGACTTTTTGGTTGATATTGGTCAATGTTAATGACTTTTATTTTTTATACCGGTCAATATGGCAACTACAGAGTATATAAAATTGATTTGTGATCTAAAAGTTGATAGTTGGTTGACTGTTGGTATGTACCATACCTCTGCAGGGCTTGCCATTTGTTTTATAGTTGGTGGAGACCAGTGATCAATAATAATATTGACTCAACCGTTGACAGTATTGATGAAAAAAGTCAATATTTTGCCCTTCTAGGAACGTTTTGGTCAACATGAGTCCATATTATTGACTATGTAGTTGATCCTATTGACATTTTTCAATCCCATCAATAAATGGTCTATAGCATAGATATTTGGTCAATAGTTGACCATTTTTTGGCAAAGTTGCCTGTCTATTGTTGTTTTATCCTTTTTTGGAGTTGGGCTAATGTTAGAGGAATCATTCAATGCTAATCAGAATGGATTTTTTATTTCCAGGACTATTGCAGGTATGCCCCAATGACAGTTCTAGTGATTTGTCCACTGGCTAGTAGTAAGTGCATTTCTAATTTTTAATGTTTATAGAGGCCTGTCTTTTCTTATTCTGCAAGCAGAATAACCATGCGGTGCAATGGTCCTTGCTAATGGGTACATACCTGTGGCTACCTTGGCAACATCAAGGGGGAGGAGCTTCGGGCGAAAGGTGGAATGGTCATTAGACCCATGCCCAGGAGGTACTCCTCGTCTCACTCCTCGGTATCTGGGGGGGCAGGAATTTGGACTTCCTTGGGGAAGAAGATGGGCTTAACGTGCTTCTTGTCATTACACTCATATACCTCAGGGAAGACTGTCATGTCTTGAAGGGTGGAGAGACACTGCTTAAAAGTAGCAGCAATGTACATTGTGGCCAACATGATGGCCGACGGTGAAGCGTCACAGGAATCTGTGATGTACTTCGCGGTAGTGCCGTAGCACGTGGCACCTGCAGAGGTTAACGAAAAGAGATGTGCATGAGCACAGGACAGAAATAAGGTCCATGTTGGCCTGGAACGGCAACACCATGCAAAAAAGGAGAGGGGAGGCCAAAGGTGTCTCTGGTGACCCAGACTTGGCGAAGGCCACTACGCTGTGCGCGAAGCAATGGGAGAGATGTCTCAAGCGCAAAGGCTGTCAGTGATGGATCTGACGCGAAGCGCCGGGAGAGATGTCTCGGCGCGAAGTGCAACGGGGATATCTGTAGCGCGAAGCGCAAACCAGAGTGGTGTCAACCAATGCAAGAGCGTGGTCAACGGCGTGGCCATGACATGGTGAGACAGACGTCTGCTCCGGCTAAGCTAGGTGACAAGAACAGGGGAGGTCGTCCAAAGGAGACCAAAGCCGGCCAAGTCAAGACAGAGACGAGGGGTGCCAAGCCGAGGCTCCGTGGACGTCCCACCCTCTCCAAGCCAATGCAGGGGCGACAATGCAACAATCAGACAAAGAGTACCAACAACAAACACTGACCCGTAGAAGT